>OY769904.1:3067260-3144191 GCA_963669185.1 Dyspetes luteomarginatus
AGTTTTGAGGAGTTTTTTCCAGCTTGATATTAACTATAAATAATCTATAATGATAAGTATGTAAGGATTCAACTATTTCAATGCAAAAGCATGAGATAATTACAATGAATGTGTGTTGAATATAAAAAAGTTAGATGGAAAGTTTTGAAGAGTTTTTTCAAGCTTGATATTAACTATAAATAATCTATAATGATAAGTATCTAAGGATTCAATTATTTTAATGCAAAAGCATGAGATAATTACAATGGACGTGAGTTGAATATAAAAAAGTTAGATGGGAAGTTTTGAGGAGTTTTTTCAAGCTTGATATTAACTAAAAAATAATAAATAATGAAAAGTATCTAAGGATTCAATTATTTCAATGCAAAAGCATGAGATAATTACAATGGACGTGAGTCGAATATAAAAAAGTTAGATGGAAAGTTTTGAGGAGTTTTTTCAAGCTTGATATTAACTATAAATAATCTATAATGATAAGTATCTAAGGATTCAATTATTTCAATGCAAAAGCATGAGATAATTACAATGGACGTGAGTCGAATATAAAAAAGTTAGATGGAAAGTTTTGAAGAGTTTTTTCAAGCTTGATATTAACTATAAATAATCTATAATGATAAGTATCTAAGGATTCAATTATTTTAATGCTAAAGCATGAGATAATTACAATGGACGTGAGTTGAATATAAAAAAGTTAGATGGGAAGTTTTGAGGAGTTTTTTCAAGCTTGATATTAACTAAAAAATAATAAATAATGAAAAGTATTTCATATCTCTCCTTGAACTGATGAAAATCGATTTTTCGTGCATTAGCTGGGAATTATAAAATATTATATCATTAATTATAATTCTCTGCTGCAAACGAAAGCTAACATAGTAACCTCAACCATTACCATGTTACTCAATGTTACTCAACCAGTAACATGGTAAAATTTCAGAGAGCCTATACCTATATATGTATAGAATCCCGAAAAAGTCCCAACGGATTAAATGAAAAGTGTCCCAACTATTCTGGATTTAACCTATTTTATATCTACATGTACAAAAATAGATGAAATGCAAGAGGATGAGATGTCAGAAGAGAGACATTCGCATTTTCTGCTGTCGCAAGAAAACTCGTATTTTCTCAAAAGACAGAAAAAAATTCTCTCTCTCACCCTTGCCGAAGCGAGACAGATATTTCCATGCTCTATCCCGTTAACGCTATATATATATATATATATATATATATATATATATATAATAAACCATTCGAGACATATCAACGTGTTTCTGGCTCCGCTACATATTATTTACATATATATATTGGCAGTATAAAACTTCGTACATAAGCGTGAAGCGTTCAATTCAATCTCAAGATCTCTCAGTCTGTATACAGCGAGCCATGTGACTTGTAGCGAGAGAAAGCAACGTGGATAGTCGGGTGGTTGGATTTTTGTCGCATAAACTATATATATATAAGGAATCTGAGAGACCAAAAGGGATTTAGAGCGATGGCACAGGGATGGCCACAGGCAGAAGATTTTCTGTCCGCAAGAAAAAAAATTCCTTAAAAAAATAACACCCAGTTAATGGAAGCACCCATAAAATATATCTAATAATAAATTAAGTATCCAAGTTCTAAAGCACTAATTGAACCATTTTTTCGAGCAATTAATCCATCAAAAAATTTAATATTATTTAATAAAAGTTATTACACATAAAACTGTCTGACTGAGGCCAATTCAAGAGCTTTTTGTACGTACAAAGCTTGCCTATGGCTCATGGCAAAAGAAGGCAAGGTGGATGGTTTGGTGGTCGTAAGATCTTTGTCGCATAAACTATATATACGGAATCTGAGAGACCAAAAGGGATTTAGAGCGATGGCACAGGGATGGCCACAGACAGAAGATTTTCTGTCCGCAAGAAAAAAAATTCCTTAAAAAAATAACACCCAGTTAATGGAAGCACCCATAAAATGTATCTAATAATAAATTAAGTATCCAAGTTCTAAAGCACTAATTGAACCATTTTTTCGAGCAATTAATCCATCAAAAAAATTAATATTATTTAATAAAAGTTATTACACATAAAACTGTCTGAGGCCAATTCAAGAGCTTTTTGTACGTACAAAGCTTGCCTATGGCTCATGGCAAAAGAAGGCAAGGTGGATGGTTTGGTGGTCGTAAGATCTTTGTCGCATAAACTGTGTACAGAAGCCAAGGGGTGGAGGGCGACAGAGAGAGAGAACCAAAAGGGTTTCTTTCACCAAAAAAAAAAAACAGCTCAAAAAGTAGCACCCAGCAAGGAAGCACACATATATACATACATATATATATATATATATATATATATATGTATACGTAGGTACGGGAGACATAAGGTACGTCGTTCGATTTATCGGCGCAGGCGAACCAGCAGCTCCACACTGCGATCGCCCTTTCTCCCTCCTAACGTTTTGTGTGACCAAAGCGCTCTGCTTTTACACACACTGAGCTTTATCTTTGTCTTTTGTCCTCTCCTTTTCTTTCTCATACATACACTGACCCTATATACAATATATATATGTATATACATATATACATATGTATATGCCAGTTTCTATACATGAGAGGGCAAGTGCAGCACCTAAAGCTGGGAGCAAAAGCACAGAAGCTCTCAGAGACAGAGCAAACGGAAGAGAGAGAGAGAGAGAGAGAGAGAGAGAGAGAGAGAGAGAGAGAGAGAGAGAGAGAGAGAGAGAGAGAGAGAGAGAGAGAGAGAGAGAGAGAGAGAGAGAGAGAGAGAGAGGCGGAGGAAGGGAGGGAGAGATCCAGGGAGAGAGTCCTGGCTCTGACGCGCCCTCTTACTCGAAGGGGGTGGAGTCGAGGTGGTAATCCTTGCTAGTGGATCGAACGAGCCTCTTTCGTCCTTGCGAGAGCCTCGGCAAGGTCTTCTCCGTGTTTAACAGTCTATATACCTCTATACTCCATCTATATATAAAGCTATCGACGGCAACGAGAAAGGGCAAAAGTTATGCATCTATATATATGTATATATATAGACGTAGCTATACTATGTATAAACTTGTGCAGTGAAAAAGGAATCAAGCCTTTTCGTTTTTTTTTCCTATCGTGATCAAACACTGTTAAAGTGACACACACACACACACACACACGTGCGCGCGCGCGCAGGCGGACACAGCAGAACACTCACAGGACGAGGGAAAATCTCTTTTCTATCGTCTGCTTTGTATATATGTGGAGAGGCAAACATCCAATTTGCGATAGCCAGCATGCAAAAAAATGAGGTAAAAAAAAGGATTTATAGTTTTCGCAGATATAACGAAACATGCGACGAAAGCTTTTAGGATTTTCAGAATGTAATGCGAATATGATTTTGAAATTAACCGAGCCATGAAAAATTTATGTGATTAAAATTATAACGTAAATTTCTTTCATTATTGCCAAATATTTCCAACACTCCATAGACTGTTTTTTTTTTTTTTTTAGATATATTAAATTGGGCAATAAGGTAAAAAAGCTTTTATCGCTTTCGCAAGAATTGCAAAACATGCTAGGGAGAGATTCTAGAATTTTAGAATTTAACGCGAATTTTATTTAAAAAAAATTTAACGTAGAAATTTTCCATGGAATTAAATATTTTACAAATTCTATAGAGAGACGATTTTTCGATGACGATAAATCAAAATGACGATAATTAAATCCTTTTTTTACCTCAGTGCTCATAACTCAGGTATGATACAAACAAAAACAATAAAAAGATTTATCGCTTTCGCAAGAATTGCAAAACATGCTAGGGAGAGATTCTAGAATTTTAGAATTTAACGCGAATTTTATTTTCGAGTTAGTCGAATTATAAAATAATTACGTCATAAAAATTTTAACGTATAAATTTTCCATGGAAATGACGATTTTTCGATGACGATAAATCAAAATGACGATAATTAAATTCTTTTTTTACCTCAGTGCTCATAACTCAGGTATGATACAAACAAACGAAAAAAAAAAAAGATTTATCGCTTTCGCAAGTATTGCAAAACATGCTCGGGGTGAAAGAGGGGCGGGAGGGGGATTGATATTTCCACGATGTAACGAGAATTTGAATTTCGAGTTAAACGAACCATGCAACGAGAAGATGGAGACCAGCTTGAGTTTGTATGGATTTTTATATAAATGGGCACTGACTGTACTCCGTGGGTTGGTTTATATCAACCAGAATATATTCCTACGAAGGATATATCCGAGGGAGTGGAAAGGACGAGGGCACTACGTCAACCGCAGGAGACTATATATAGATATACCTTTTGAGATGTTCAACGGTATGCAACCGTAAACCAAGATGTGGTGTATTACCTGCGTGTGCAAAGGATTCTCTCTCTCTCTCTCTCTCTCTCTCTCTCTCTGTCTGTCCTCTCTCTCTCTCTCTCTCTCTCTCTCCCTCTCTCTCCATCTATCCATCTAGGTTCCCTCGAGAAATGTTTGCCTTGTAGATGTATATGTGGAACGATCGTTTATCAAGAAATGAGGATTGCCGAGATCCGAGTGGATTTTCGTATACAAAGAGTCGTAAATTGGGTGTATAAAACTCTTTAAATAAATAAATAAAATTCATGTAATAAAACGTATACGTGAGTAATGAAATCATTACTTTGTAGGATTCAATTTGAGACGATGAAAATAATTAAATAAAATACTTTCGATGATATAAATAGTTTAATCTTTTTTAAATTAAGCCAGATCTATTTTTGCGACCGTAAACCAAGATGTGGTATTACCTGCGTGTGCAAAGGATTCTCTCTCTCTAGGTTCTCTCGACAAATGTTTCCCTTGTAGATGTATATGTGTAACGATCGTTTATCAAGAAATGAGGATTGCCGAGATCCGAGTGGATTTTCGTATACAAAGAGTCGTAAATTGCGCGTATAAAACTCTTTCGAAATAAAATTCATGTAATAAAACGTATACTCGAGTAATGAAATCATTACTTTGTAGCATTAAATTTGAGACGATGAAAATAATTAAATGATATAAATAGTTGAAAATTTTCGGATTGTTCGATGGAAATATCATGCGAGTAGAGTGAAAAATTGATATTTAATCATTTTTTAAATTAAGCCAGATGTATTTTTTTCGCTGATATTATATAACAAATTAATAGATAAAATATTTTTACAAAATATCTAAGGGAACTTTCATACACAAAAAATATGGCGAGATAAAATTTAAATTGCGACTAAAAATTAACAAAACATTCGAAATCATAGGCAGAATTCATCTCCATTTCTCTTAGGGATCAACAGATATAAGTAACTTTGAAAAAAAAATCATACTCGTGTTGAAAATGATTAACAAGACGAATGAAATATTTTTTTGGAATGTGGAACAAAATATACCAGGCCGAATCTCGCGATTACGATATATTTTTTATCGCTGATAGAAATTAAAATTAGAAACTTCGTTCATTGCCAAATTGTAAAAAAAAAAAGTAAATTTCATATGAAATAAATTATGACGTCGATAAATATTTCATTATTCCGTGAAGGAATCAACGATCCATTCATCTTGTCGACAACAGATCCTATCGTAATCCTCGTAACTTAATTTTCCATCGAGATTTGGGCACATAAAGTGTCTCAAGTTGCGAGGACCAACTTGGCCCTGTTGTCGTCTCGAGCACTCGGTCAGCCACAGTCCAACGGCGGTAACAGTTTCGGGGCTCACGGAAGGTCCAATTCCGGACACTTTAAGGAGGACATACGTGTCAGCTGGAAACTCGATAGTTGTCATTCTCTCGATGAACTCGGCGACAATATCGAGTGGCTCTGCTGGTGACAATTGTATGGCTTGACCGGATGCAAGATCCTTCGTATCCTCAGTCGTTTCGAGGCACTCGCAGATCCCTTCGAGAATGTTCTCAAGACCGATTGGCTCGTAATTTGCCATGTCGTCGTCCTCATACTCGACGCTCTCACCGTCCATCTCATTCTCGTCGTACTCCAACCCAACATATTTCTTGGAACTCAATCCTATTTCCTCCCTTGCAGTATCTCCCTTTGACGAAATTTTTCCATCACTATTTTCTTTCACACTTTGCTTTTTCGCCGATGTAAAATCATCCTCGTCATTCGTCGTTGGCTCGTCGGTGTACTGACAAAATGAAAATTCATTTCGTTAAATTTTTCATACATAGTAACATATATGTATATATTCTCACATTATAAACTCCATTATAAAAAATCGTGTCTGATGGGACAAGTTATCGAGGTCTCGAGAACATTGAGTGTTCTCGAGAGAACTCACCGCAGTCTCTAACGAGATATCTGTTAACGTGACGGGGGTAAAAGAGAGGGGGAGAGGGAGAGAGAGAGAGAGAGAAGAAAATGAAACTACGAGATCCAGCCAGCACTCGTAATTCTCTTGTTTCTAACAGGACGCAAACTACTGCCTCATTGTTGCAAGTAGTATTTCTGCTCATTTTACTGTTAATAAATTGCGTAGTTAAAACATGAAACTCACGTTTTCAGTGAAATATTTTTCGGTTCAACTTAAAAAGGGACTTATGTATTCAAAAGGAAAAATATATCAAAATAGAAAATGCTAAAAAAGACGGATGAAAATATGGAGAAAAGTTTTTTGTCCTTTTTCGTTGTTTGCGAACAATTAACTGTTAATTTTATATTTAAACAAAATTCATACTCGGGTTTTTAACAAACAGAATTTTATGAGAACCGAGGAATTTAATGATCGCGATAAAGGGTGTAATATATCTTTATGTTACGTCTCACGTTTTCAGTGAAATATTTTTCGGTTCAACCTAAAAAGGGACTTACGTATTCAAAAGAAAAAATACATCAAAATAGGGCCCTAAATATTTTTTTTTAACATAAAAAATTTCGGGACAAGATAATTTCCCCTTTGTGCTGCTTGAAAATCTCGATCGAAAATTTAAAAAGTATATGTGAAAATGCTAAAAAAAAAACGGATGAAAATATGGAGAATTGTTTTTTGTCTTTTTTCGTTGTTTGCGAACAATGAACTGTTAATTTTATATTTAAACAAAATTCATACTCGGTTTTTTAAAAAACAGAATTTTATGAGAACCGAGGAATTTAATGATCGCGATAAAGGGTGTAATATATCTTTGGAGGAGTTTCGTCTCGTCTTGTCTCGTCGCGTCGACAATGGGTTTTTCAATAAACGATGCGAGAGTGTGTTTTGTGCCTGAGGGTGCGCGTGGCTCTGAAACTTCTCGAGAATAACGAGATTTGATAACTAACGAGATTTCTCTCGTAGAACCTTCGCGGAGGGAGAATAAAGTGACAATATCGATCAAGTTCATTGACTTCCAGTATGAGCCCCAACTGAACGACAGAGACGTGGCTACATGACCGATAAAATTTAAACGATTCGCTGTCTTCGAACTATTAAGCAAGGGAAATGGTCTCATTTGTGGTTAACTGCATCGTTTGTCACAATTCCTAATGCCTCGTTCGATCACTCTCTCTTTCTCTCTCATTTCTTCCCATTGGGCGTTTGCTAATATCGTAGAAAATTGTCGAAAAGAAGCTTGAAATAATTTCTCCGAATGAGAAAAAATTTCTCCGAATGAGAAAAAATTTCTCCGAATGAGAAAAAATTTCTCCGAATGAGAAAAAATTTCTCCGAATGAGAAAAAATTTCTCCGAATGAGAAAAAATTTCTCCGAATGAGAAAAAATTTCTCCGAATGAGAAAAAATTTAAAATTCGAATAATCGTTCGATTTATCGCAATGAATTACAATCGCTATGAATCCAACTTAAAATGAAATCTTCATTCAGTTAGATATGTTTCAGCTTAAATTTCAATTTTTTATCCTCGATTCGTATGAATTTTTATTGCGAAGATTTTTTTTTACTTACCTCCAAACTGTCTCGAACAACTTTCTCTCCCTCCCTTTTCGTTTTTGGGTATTTTCCAATTTTTTTTTTACGTATTCTTCGGGCCTTTTTCTGGCCTGGTTCGACATTGACAATTTTTGCTGTTATAAAGTTTTCTTGATCGGGTGGAATATTTTCAATAGGAAGGCTCGATGTGTTATTTTCCTCATGCACGCTATCAACTTGTTCGGAAAGTTGGTGAGGACTCGTCGCTAATATTTTATCAGTTTTGTCAGAGTCTTGGTGTTTCGGAGTCTTTTCGCGAGTGGCACTTCCGGTAGTGGCCATTTCGTGGGGTTTAACGTCTTTTCCAACAGGAACGTGACTTTTGGCTAAGGACGAAGACGAAGTACCAGCACGAGGAGAAGAACGAGACGAGTCGACGAGCCTCGGCTGTGACGATGACGACAATTTTCCAGCAGTCGTCGCCATCGTCGTTGTCGTCTCCTCGTCCAACAGCTTCACCTTCTCCGTTTTCGAGTGCATCTCGACGTCCCGACGCTCGGAACATTCCTCTTGAACCCTCGTAACCTCACCAGTTCCATCGACTTTCTTGGCTTTACCCTCCGGGACTTTATCCAGTTCGGACCCCATTTTATCGTCGTATGCAGTATCCTCACTCGTCGACTCTACTCGGGGTATTCTCGTTGTCTCGGTTTCCACCGCGACGGCTTTTCCGCTTGTCCCTTGGCTCGTCGTGTCTTTTATACCAAACGCCTCTGTATCACCTCCGCCCTCTGAGATCTTTCTAACATCGCGAATTTGTCTCTCTGATGCTTCATTCGGAGTTTCCATCTCTTCGCCTTTATCGCAACGAACCTTTAGCTGGTTTAATTCAAAATTTTCATAAAACCACATCCAGAGTATTAATTAATATTTATTTAAAATTTCATTTCAATATTTTCGGACCCAACATTTTTAACCATCAAGCTAAAAGTTATTTTATGCCAATTAATAATTGTCAAAATTCTGGAAAAAAATCGATATTTAATAAGAATTTGTCAAAAAGTTAATTTGTTTTATTTTTGAGATCTGGTGCTTGTTGGCTTGGTTTTTTTGGAATGTTGTTTTGTTTTTCGGGCCCAACATTATTTATTTTAAGCATCGAGCTAAAAGTTATTTTATGCCAATTAATAATTGAAAAATTCTGGAAAAAATTCGATATTCAATAAGAATTTGTCAAAAAGTTAATTTGTTTTATTTTTGAGATCTGGTGCCTGTTGGCTTGGTTTTTTTGGAATGTTGTTTTGTTTTTCGGGCCCAACGTTATTTATTTTGAGCATCAAGCTAAAAGTTATTTTATGCCAATTAATAATTGAAAAATTCTGGAAAAAATTCGATATTTAATAAGAATTTGTCAAAAAGTTAATTTGTTTTATTTTTGAGATCTGGTGCCTGTTGGCTTGGTTGTTTTACGAAAATACCTCGACAGAGCAAAGGGACTCTTCGGTCTCTGTATTCTCGCCCGAGTAATCGATGCTTTGACATTGAACAGCTCGAATTTTCTTCCCAGTCAAGGAAATGCCAGTTGCAAATGTGCAAGACGAGACGCTGGAAGAGAAAGATGAACGAGACGATCGAACAAGCGAGGCCTCGTCTTCATCGAGAAGCGTCTCGACGCTGCTCGGTCCCATTTCGTTAATCGATTGATCGCTCGAGCAGTTGAGATCAGCCAGGTATTCGTAAAGATTCATGAAAATTCTGAGAGGTATCATGGACGAGCCACCATCCGGCTCCTCTGTCAGTAATTCGCAGATGTAAATCATCGTCTCGAGTAAATTCTGCTCTGTCGATAATGCAAAAATTCCCAAGGACAAAATGATTGAAATTAATTAAATTGATAGATTTCATTAGCAGGGAGAGGGACTTTTATAATTTATATTTACGACATTCTTTTAATTCAGTTCGATTAATGTCATAAAATGTTCAAATGAATTAATTGTATCGATTAATTGTTTAATTTAGCAGGATTTGATTAATAAAATGATTTGATTAATGTTATAACATATATCTACGATATTCATTGAAATCAGCTCGATAAATGGAACGGGAATACGTTCGAACGAGACTCTTTTGACAGACGTATCGAGTTGAACCCACTGAGGTGGATTAACCGTAGTTAAGAAATGAAACAAAATTAACTAGGGATGCTCTCTTATCATCTCACATATGTGCAATTCACGACGAGACATTCCAGAGTCATAATACTTTGGTGTATCAGCCAGGATTCGTACACACATATTATAATCAACATCTATACGATCAGTCAAAATTTTCATTGACACGAATGAAAATTTGCCTTGTCAAACGTCGATTTACAGTTAGAAATTTCTTAGTTGGGTCAGGCTTGGTGTCAGTAGGTAGTAAAAAATAAATGCTTTTGTTTCCATTTTTATGGTCTCCCATTTTTACTCTATACAGCTTTTTGTCCATTTTGCTGTGAGAACCGTTACAATAAAAGATGAAAATAAAGGTCGAGTTTGCTCTTTCTATTTCGTTCCCCGATGATGTTTCAAGTCGAGAAAATGTTTCCAGGATTTCGCGAGGTATCATTTTGGTCCCGATGTAATATTACGTGTAGGGAGTTTGCTATGCCCTCTCTCTCTCTCTCTCTCTCTCTCTCTATATATATATATATATATATATATATATATATACGTATCAGGTAAACATCGCCGAAGAATATATCTCGGGTTGAGGCATGCTTGGTAAACCAGCAGCAAAAAGACAGTGAAAATGTTTAACGCGGGTAGGGAAGGAGTGAGGGAGGAGGAGGAGGGGGGGGGGGGGGGGGGGGGGGGGGGGAGAGAGATTGTGGAGGGCTTACGTTTCCCATGAGACCGCAGGCTATTGCGAGAAAACGGTAAAGGTCACAGACTCTCGGATCTCCAGGTAGTTCGAGGAGTCGACCAGTCATCAGAATCTGATATAGGCTCGTGTCCTTAAGGGCCATCCCACGCCATCGGACCAAAAGGGACTCGAGCGTTACGAATATTGTTCTCGGCGTTCTTTTACTCGTTATGTCCGTCCTTCCAGAATTGAGATCGTGATAATACTGATTGAGCAGAATCTTGAGAAAACGAGGTGTTATACCCGAGGGATGAACGTATGGGGGATATTCCAAACGTTCCTGAAATTTTATCGCAATTTTGGGAAAATAAATATAGCCCAGTAATTAAATCAATCATAAAACAAGATTATCGAACTATTTTTGAATTTAATTTAATTATTTAAGGAAAACATTAATACATCGTATATGTTTATTTTTTGCCTTCTTTCTGGAACCCTTAATTTTTTGTACAATTATTCGACTTATTTTTAATTAACTCAGACGTCTCGCTTGGAGTTTATCATTTGGATATGAGTTAAAAAATACTAAGTAGGCGAAAAAATATTCATAAAAATTAAATTTATCTCACGCACTTTGGCTGGAGGCAATTGACCGTTTTCCAATGCTCGAAAATACCGAAATTTCATCGCAATTTTGGGAAAATAAATATAGCCCAGTAATTAAATCAATCATAAAACAAGATTATCGAACTATTTTTGAATTTAATTTAATTATTTAAGGAAAACATTAATACATCGTATATGTTTATTTTTTGCCTTCTTTCTGGAACCCTTAATTTTTTGTACAATTATTCGACTTATTTTTAATTAACTCAGACGTCTCGCTTGGAGTTTATCATTTGGATATGAGTTAAAAAATACTAAGTGGGCGAAAAAAATATTCATAAAAATTAAATTTATCTCACGCACTTTGGCTGGAGGCAATTGACCGTTTTCCAATGCTCGAAAATACCGAAATTTCATCGCAATTTTGGGAAAATAAATATAGCCCAGTAATTAAATCAACCATAAAACAAGATTATCGAACTGTTTTTTAATTTAATTTAATTATTTAAGAAAAACATTAATCCATCGTATATGTTTATTTTTTGCCTTCTTTCTGGAACCCTTAATTTTTTGTACAATTATTCGACTTATTTTTAATTAACTCAGACGTCTCGCTTGGAGTTTATCATTTGGATATGAGTTAAAAAGTACTAAGTAGGCGAAAAAATATTCATAAAAATTAAATTTATCTCACGCACTTTGGCTGGAGGCAATTGACCGTTTTCCAATGCTCGAAAATACCGAAATTTCATCGCAATTTTGGGAAAATAAATATAGCCCAGTAATTAAATCAACCATAAAACAAGATTATCGAACTGTTTTTTAATTTAATTTAATTATTTAAGAAAAACATTAATCCATCGTATATGTTTATTTTTTGCCTTCTTTCTGGAACCCTTAATTTTTTGTACAATTATTCGACTTATTTTTAATTAACTCAGACGTCTCGCTTGGAGTTTATCATTTGGATATGAGTTAAAAAGTACTAAGTAGGCGAAAAAATATTCATAAAAATTAAATTTATCTCACGCACTTTGGCGGGAGGCAATTGACCATTTTCCAATGCTCGAAAATACGCAGCTGTCCACTTTAGTAGATCGTAAGGCTGCGTACGAATTGCAGCTTTCGCGTAACACTTCAAGATGTTGGGAAATGTCACGGGAATGTTTATCTGCTCGGCACAATAAATTTGTTCCTGCTGGTGGCCCCTCGAAGCGACAGGCATTTTTGGTGCTTACGTGCCGTCTATAGAGTTGAAGAAATTGTCCAGTTTTGTATACGTATATATGCAAATTTGTATGTATAATGGAAGTGGACACGCCCTGGCTGAGCTTTTGGGGTGTAGCTCGATCCCCGGTTGAGCTTTGTGGAAAGTTCACTTGCCGGAAGAGAGGTCGCTTGAAGGAAGAGAATTGTAACCCGAGAGGGACAACGCCTCCCTTCCTTCCTTCCTACCACCCCTCCTCCTCCTCCTCCTCCTACCCCTCTCCAACTCCACCCAGTGAGTGATAATGCGAAACTCGAGAAAGCCCGTTTTACTTCCCTCTAGCTACTTCGCTCTCACTCGTGACTCGACTGCGCGTGACAAGAGAGACGAAGAGATCCGTTAGCTCTGCGATATGTCACTGCTCAACCCTACCAAAAGCTCGTGATCTCCAATTTTGAGACAACTTCACGTTTTCGTCTGGCAATCGTTTTCATAAGAACAATGGAATAACGAAAGCATTTATAAAATTGAGAGAATCTCGTGATTATCCCGAATCGTAATATAACTTTACATTTTAGTATAATAAATGGTTTGATAAGAGCAATGGAATTATGAAAAAGCACAAATAAAAAATTGGGTTTTTACGAATATTTTTTGTTCATCTCGATTTTTTGGGGTCCATGATTTTTGTTTCATTTGTAACGTTTTGTTTAAACTCATTTCCCCTGAATAAATTGTCATTCCGTTACAAAGGGTTAAAAATAAAATTTCGTGAGAGATCAAGAAGTTGAGAATATTTCAACCCTGCCAAACCCTACCAAAAGCTCGTGATCTCCAATTTTGAGACAACTTCACGTTTTCGTCTGGCAATCGTTTTGTTAAGAACAATGGAATAACGAAAGCATTTATAAAATTGAGAGAATCTCGTGATTATCCCGAATCGTAATATAACTTTACATTTTAGTATAATAAATGGTTTGATAAGAGCAATGGAATTATGAAAAAGCACAAATAAAAAATTGGGTTTTTACGAATATTTTTTGTTCATCTCGATTTTTTGGGGTCCATGATTTTTGTTTCATTTGTAACGTTTTGTTTAAACTCATTTCCCCTGAATAAATTGTCATTCCGTTACAAAGGGTTAAAAATAAAATTTCGTGAGAGATCAAGAAGTTGAGAATATTTCAACCCTGCCAAACCCTACCAAAAGCTCGTGATCTCCAATTTTGAGACAACTTCACGTTTTCGTCTGGCAATCGTTTTGTTAAGAACAATGGAATAACGAAAGCATTTATAAAATTGAGAGAATCTCGTGATTATCCCGAATCGCAATATAACTTTACATTTTAGTATAATAAATGGTTTGATAAGAGCAATGGAATTATCAAAAAGTATAAATAAAAAATTGGATTTTTACGAATATTTTTTGTTCATCTCGATTTTTTGGGGTCCATGATTTTTGTTTCATTTGTAACGTTTCATTTAAACTCATTTCTCCTGAATAAATTGTCATAACGTTACAAAGGGTTAAAAATAAAATTTCGTGAGAGATTAAGCAGTTGAGAATATTTTCCGTTAATAGTTTATTTATTAGGACGTGACGATCCACTCTAAGAATTGGAAAGTGAATTAAAAATAAAGGGTAGTGAACATTTCGGAATTAAGGACTCCATAATTATGAATTGTTAATCATCTAATCATCTATTTATAGATCAATAATATCAAGAATATCGGATCGATACGAACAATTGAAAATAGCTGCGAGATCTCATTTATCTTCAATGTTCTGAGTGACACAGTGATCGAGTCGAAATGGTTGTATATTTGGCCGGATATGACCCAAATAAAGGTTAAAAAGTTCGACGTCATTCCTTCAAATCAATATCATTCCTGCGCTCAAGCTTTTAGTTCTTTGTAAAAAGTCTTTTTTATCTTTTCCTATCCATCCCTTACCGTAATAATATCTTTTAATAACTCTTGCAAGGGCTGGCAAAAAAAAATCGTAACTACTCCCTAAATAGTATATTTTTTCTAACAATATTTATAAGGGTTCCAATAATTGCACAAAAATATCATCAATTGCCACAGACGTTGAGAAACTTGATTTTTAGACACAGAAAATTTTAACGAATGGTTAAAAAAAAATATTTAAAATTCCACCCCTATTTAGAGATAAATCTTCAATATAAATAGAAGAATGATTAAACGAAAAATAAAAATTCTTCCTGTACAAGTGAGTGGATTTTTTTTTATCCGACATTATAATTGATATTCCCCAGTCAAAGTAACCATCTTTGTTTCGTAGGTCGTCGGTAATTTTCAACTTCCTATATACTTGGTGAATTGCACGACTGCAAAATTTTAATTAATATCTGTCAGATACGAAAATTGGATTTATTTGTCAGGAAGGGATAATTTTTATTCATTTTTTAAATAACCATTTTTAGTCGGGAGTTAAAAAAAAAATCGTTTTTTTTTTACTTTTTATTCCTTGAACTAATTTATTTTTATAAAGATCACTAAATTTAAAGTAATTTGGTAAAAATATGAAAAGGGCGCAAACTCTAGACAAGAACTTCGGAACTATCACAAATGTCTCACCTCCTCCTCCTCCTCCTCCTACGGATCTCTCTCACTTCTTGTCTCAATTATCTCATATAAATAATATTATAACCCATTAAGGGACTGTCGATGCATCGTAGATCTTTCAGTAAACTTGTATAGCTCGTCGTAAATCACATATTGACGGGCTGGAAGCGAATGAAATTGACCAAGTGCAAATTTGATTAATCCAAAGAGAGAATTTTTTAATGAAAATATTTATAAATCATTATTTAACTAGTGGCTATTATCATTATTTAACGGACTTGTGTGTATAATTATAATTTAATCTCATCGCACATTCATAAACCAAATATTAAAAAAATGGTCGTGGTAAAATACATGACAACCCCCTTTTTAATCGAGGGTTAAAAATAAGGGCATAGATCGAAGATGATCGAAATGAAACCGAGTTGATTTGAATTTATCGAGTCAGCATCGAGTCCCCCAATACACATCATACTTATTGCACATTAAAGTGATGGGACGAGTAAAACACACATAATGATATTAAATGGCCATTGTACACATTTGTAGATCGTAGCTCGATTTTCGTTTTTTCTATCTCGCTCGAGGTATGCCATAACCATTACGGAGAGTGCTGCGACTGCTGCGTCGCCTATAATAAGTTGACCCAAGACCAACGACGACGACGACGACTACGACGATGACGAAAACGACGACGTGGAAGAGCTCCGAGCCGACCTAATTTCGAGTTAGTGGTCTTGGCCACGCACCGCTACATAAATAAATATCCTATATGTAGTACTTATGTACTATATATACCATTTTATATAACTATACCAAGCATGGCACGATTAGACTAGCTGAAAATTTACTCTACTCGAAATTACACGAGATACGAGCAAGCGTGCGTGTTGCCTCCACAATATGAGCAGTTTCATACGGTTTTGTTTGGAAAAAAAAAAAAATACGTACTCGTTCTACACAGATAAGAGGATATTTTATGAATTTTGCAGAAAAATCTAACTTGAAGCATTTGCCTAAAAAAAATATTTTCGTCAATTTTTCATACAATCCTTTTCTTCATTTCGAAAATGCAACAAACTTTTTTTTTTTTTTTTTTCAAACATTCACTCGCAAGTGCAATTTTTTTGTAGTAAACATATTTTTGTGCAAAAAAACTTTGCTGAATTTTAAATTTGATATATCTCGAAATTCGTTGATTAAATTTTTTTTAAATAAATTACATAAAACCCTCTCGAAATAATAGTGAATTTTGATGAAATAATTAATTTTTCTAAAGGGGTCGCGAGCTTTTTATCGTTCGAATTCGTGTGGAATACATCATACATAGATGAGACTCTAGAGCTGTTTTTCGCTTTCACTCACTTTTTCCTCTTTCACGTTCGCTCGTTGCCTCCACAATATGAGCAATTTCATACGGTTTTGTTTAACAAAAAAAAAACAAAAAAAAAAATACGTAGTCGTTCTACACAGATAAGAGGATATTTTATGAATTTTGCAGAAAAATCTAACTTGAAGCATTTGCCTAATAAAAATATTTTCGTCAATTTTTCATACAATCCTTTTCTTCATTTCGAAAATGCAACAAACTTTTTTTTTTTTTTTTTTTCAAACATTTACTCGCAAGTGCAATTTTTTTGTAGTAAACATATTTTTGTGCAAAAAAACTTTGCTGAATTTTAAATTTGATATATCTCGAAATTCGTTGATTAAAAAATTCTTAAATAAATTACATAAAACCCTCTCGAAATAATAGTGAATTTTGATGAAATAATTAATTTTTCTAAAGGGGTCGCGAGCTTTTTATCGTTCGAATTCGTGTGGAATACATCATACATAGATGAGACTCTAGAGCTGTTTTTCGCTTTCACTCACTTTTTCCTCTTTCACGTTCGCTCGTTTACACGTGCGTAAGCCAAGCACGCGTACACGACGCACATTATTATCGTAATTCTCGTTCGCGTACATGCACTTCGTCACTGCCTATATATATATATATATATTTATATACAGCGATACTCATGTACATGCATATATATATGTACTTTGTGCTTATGTGTATATACAACGGTGAGTACATGAGTAAATCCAAGGGGCGTCGTGTGTGTATTATCTGCATGTATATCTATATATATATAAAATATACACGTTATGCACACTTTGTTCGAGAGTCAAACCCCTCTAACGCACAAACGACTTGTCGGAAACTCTCGGCGAGCTCCTCTGATGCAAATTTACAACGATATATATACATATATATATGTATATATATGTATATATATGTATATATATGTATATATATGTATATATATCTACACAGAGAACCGGAGGTGCTCGTTTCGACCTTCTAATTATGTAAAAAAAAAAAAAAGGGCGACGAGAATATAGAACGTCAAGAGCGTTTTAGCTATGGCGAAGAACACGTCAAAAATTATGAAAAAATGTAGATACTTCATCGTTATTTATTTTTGTGTTGAGAAATTTATTTTCCTCATACTAAGTTTTTCTACAAAAATGGTCCTGATGTTAAATTATTAAGAAAGAAAAAAATCGCCTAAAATGGCCAGTTCGATCCACATAACTATAAATTTTCGATATTTTCAAAATGTCGAGATGGATATGAAATTTTTCCCTGCAAAAATTCTGCAACTGTCTATCGG
Source organism: Dyspetes luteomarginatus (assembly GCA_963669185.1). Lineage (NCBI taxonomy): Eukaryota > Metazoa > Arthropoda > Insecta > Hymenoptera > Ichneumonidae > Dyspetes > Dyspetes luteomarginatus. The sequence goes on from OY769904.1 coordinate 3,085,007, forward strand.
CACTTGATCAATTACGCGCCCTTGCCAAGAGATACAAACTGTAGTAAAAACGCGATTAATATATCGATGAATTTTAAAATGTGAAAAAAAAAAATCAGCTCACAAACAAAATTCGAATATTGCCTTACGCTGATAAATTATAAAAAATATTTTTACAAGTTTTGGGGAAAAAAAGGCGTTGAATTTCGAATTGATGGCAAATCGTTTATAGTTGGTACACGTGAATTACAATGTATTGTACAGAGAATATATATATGTTAGTGTATATATATATGCACTACGTCTTGCTCGATTTGCACGGCTCGTGTTGCGTGAAATGTGCAGCCGCCCCCGAGCTCTGTATCAGCTTGTTCTCTCTCTCTCTCGCGAGCCCATGACCAGTCAGAGCGTAAGGGATTGTGTGTGCATTCGACGACGGTATAATCGAGTGAACCGATGCAGGGTGAACAGGTAGAGCGTATGCACATATATTTATGTATGAATAATATATATGTACATGTAACCTCTATATGTTAATCTCATCCATACGGATTTAGTGCTGGGCCGTTTCTCACTCACTCTCTCTCTCGCTCTCTCTCTCTCTCTCTCTCTCTCTCTCCTTCTCTCTCTCCTTCTCTCTCGCTCTCTCTCTCTCTCTCTCTCTCTCTCTCTCTCTCTCTCTCTCTCTCTCTCTCTCTCTCTCTCTCTCTCTCTCTCTCTCTCTCTCTCTCTCTCTCTCTCTCTCTCTCTCTCTCTCTCTCTCTCTCTCTCTCTCTCTCTTTCTCTCTCTCTCTCTCTCTCTCTATCTCTCTCTCTCTCTCTCTCTCTCTCTCTCTCTCTCTCTATCTCTCTATGGAGTGCAAACTAGTGGAACGGAAGTGGCTCCAACCTATTATAATGGAAGCACCGCAATCGACGCGCCGTAATCGAGCTATTAATGACGGATTAATTCGGTATGTCCGTGGCGGGGGTTGCGGCCAAACCGTATTTCGATAATGAGATATGTGAAAGAGAGAGAGACAGAGAAAGTGTTAAATTGTAACGATAAAGGACACGAGAACCTGCAGCGAGCGAGTAATGAAAATTCTCCCTCTCGCGATAGTCGATTCGCTTCGAGAATTATCCAAATTTTCGAGCACGTGGAAAACGTATTTTGAAATCGTTCGAACGAAAGTATTTGCCGGTACAAAATCACGCATCATCGAGAGTTTCCTGTATTGATATTCTCCATTTTTTTTTTATCGTTAAATTTATATATATATATGTACAATATTACATTACACATAAATCTTGTCTAGGGGTAGTTGCATATTGTTACTTATTTGGAATTTACTAGGTTATATATATTTATTATATAAAATATGCCGAATTTCTGCCCTTAGTTTACATATATCTATATATATATATATATATTCGATAGACGAAAATAGTTGGAATTTAAAAATTATTAGGTACTATTGCAGGACCAATTCCTGAAATATGTAAATCCTTAAAATTGATGAGAATTTCTGCCCTTAGTTGACACATATCTATATATATATATAATCGATAGACGAAAATAGTTGGAATATAAAAATTATTAGGTACTATTGCAGGACCAATTCCTGAAATATGTAAATCCTTAAAATTGATGAGAATTTCTGCCCTTAGTTGACACATATCTATATATATATATATATAATCGATAGACGAAAACAGTTGGAATATAAAAATTATTAGGTACTATTGCAGGACCAATTCCTGTAATATGTAAATTCTTAAAATTGATGAGAATTTCTGCCCTTAGTTGACACATATCTATATATATATATATATAATCGATAGACGAAAACAGTTGGAATATAAAAATTATTAGGTACTATTGCAGGACCAATTCCTGTAATATGTAAATTCTTAAAATTGATGAGAATTTCTGCCCTTAGTTGACACATATCTATATATATATATAATCGATAGACGAAAATAGTTGGAATATAAAAATTATTAGGTACTATTGCAGGACCAATTCCTGAAATATGTAAATCCTTAAAATTGATGAGAATTTCTGCCCTTAGTTGACACATATCTATCTATATATATATATAATCGATAGACGAAAATAGTTGGAATATAAAAATTATTAGGTACTATTGCAGGACCAATTCCTGTAATATGTAAATTCTTAAAATTGATGCAATTTATCTTATTTTACGGTATCTTGCCCATTCTGAATGTTATTTATGATGTCCAAATTGTACCTGAAAAATACATTCTCGTAGGGGTAGGGGTTGGCGGGTGGGGGGGGGGGGGGGGGGAGCAAAAAAATGACACGAAAATGTGTGGGCGCCGACAACGAGAACACGTTCCAAAAAATACGGAATTGCTAATAAAAAAAAAAAAAAAAAAAAACGTTTTCTCTCTCGTACAGGCTGGACCTCCCTCTCCTCTTTTTCTTGCTTTATACGTATAACAACATAGTGGAAAAAACGAATTTCATTCTCGTTCCAAAGAGATATATAACTATATAACACGAATAAACGATCAACGCGGGGGTGCGGAATGGGTTCAAAACGAATTTCCCGCGGTCGTGGGCACAAAAAATCGACGGAAGCGAAATGGGTGAAGGGAAAAAATGTCTAGTCTGTGGAGGAGCACGAGTGAAAACGAGGGTTAAGCTTTATTGCATGTGCGTGTGTGTGTGTGTGTGTGTGTGACGCAGCATCGGGGATGTGGAATCAATTTTCGTGATAAAAATTTATCAAATATAAATTCTCCAATTTAAAGATATATTGAAGATGAAAAAGATGGCAGTCGATATAATTTTGTAGAAAAAAAAAACAAAAATAATGATAACTTATTATTATGGAATATAAATATTCGTTATGGAATAATAATTATCAATAATTATTATCTGGTACAAAAAAAAATCTGTGCCTTTTCAATCGAAGGCTGGCCATATCCGATAAATATAGAACACATCGATTAAAAAAAAAAAAAACTTCACGATCGAAACACGTGAGAATTGCAGTGCCTCTTATATATTCGCGAAGAGCTCATCTCAATCAATCAATTTTCGTGATAAAAAATTATCAAATATAAATTCTCCAATTTAAAGATATATTGAAGATGAAAAAGATGGCAGTCGATATAATTTTGTAGAAAAAAAAACAAAAATAATGATAACTTATTATTATGGAATATAAATATTCGTTATGGAATAATAATTATCAATAATTATTATCTGGTACAAAAAAAAATCTGTGCCTTTTCAATCGAAGGCTGGCCATATCCGATAAATATAGAACACATCGATTAAAAAAAAAAAAAACTTCACGATCGAAACACGTGAGAATTGCAGTGCCTCTTATATATTCGCGAAGAGCTCATCTCAATCAATCAATTTTCGTGATAAAAAATTATCAAATATAAATTCTCCAATTTAAAGATATATTGAAGATGAAAAAGATGGCAGTCGATATAATTTTGTAGAAAAAAAAACAAAAATAATGATAACTTATTATTATGGAATATAAATATTCGTTATGGAATAATAATTATCAATAATTATTATCTGGTACAAAAAAAAATCTGTGCCTTTTCAATCGAAGGCTGGCCATATCCGATAAATATAGAACACATCGATTAAAAAAAAAAAAAACTTCACGATCGAAACACGTGAGAATTGCAGTGCCTCTTATATATTCGCGAAGAGCTCATCTCAATCAATCAATTTTCGTGATAAAAAATTATCAAATATAAATTCTCCAATTTAAAGATATATTGAAGATGAAAAAGATGGCAGTCGATATAATTTTGTAGAAAAAAAAACAAAAATAATGATAACTTATTATTATGGAATATAAATATTCGTTATGGAATAATAATTATCAATAATTATTATCTGGTACAAAAAAAAATCTGTGCCTTTTCAATCGAAGGCTGGCCATATCCGATAAATATAGAACACATCGATTAAAAAAAAAAAAAACTTCACGATCGAAACACGTGAGAATTGCAGTGCCTCTTATATATTCGCGAAGAGCTCATCTCAATCAATCAATTTTCGTGATAAAAAATTATCAAATATAAATTCTCCAATTTAAAGATATATTGAAGATGAAAAAGATGGCAGTCGATATAATTTTGTAGAAAAAAAAACAAAAATAATGATAACTTATTATTATGGAATATAAATATTCGTTATGGAATAATAATTATCAATAATTATTATCTGGTACAAAAAAAAATCTGTGCCTTTTCAATCGAAGGCTGGCCATATCCGATAAATATAGAACACATCGATTAAAAAAAAAAAAAACTTCACGATCGAAACACGTGAGAATTGCAGTGCCTCTTATATATTCGCGAAGAGCTCATCTCAATCAATCAATTTTCGTGATAAAAATTTATCAAATATATATTCTCCAATTTAAAGATATATTGAAGATGAAAAAGATGGCAGTCGATATAATTTTGTAGAAAAAAAAACAAAAATAATGATAACTTATTATTATGGAATATAAATATTCGTTATGGAATAATAATTATCAATAATTATTATCAGGTACAAAAAAAATCCTGTGCCTTTTCAATCGAAGGCTGGCCATATCCGATAAATATAGAACACATCGATTAAAAAAAAAAAAACTTCACGATTAAAAACCCAAACACGTGACAATTGCAGTGCCTCTTATATATTCGCGAAGAGCTCATCTCCGTTGAAAATCATCATCCATGCTCTTGTCTGCGTTGTATACGCACCAAAGGATGGTGACAAAAAAGAATGAAAAAAAAAAAAAGTAGAACGAGAGGAACCAAATTATTTTTGCAATTTCCTCATTCTAGCCATCCTGAGTCTCCGGATCTCCGCTGTACGCTCCTTTTTCTTCTCTCTCTCTCTCTCTCTCTCCCTCTCTCGTTTTACCCCCGGAGGGACGAGATGAAGAAGAAGAAGGAGAAGAAGCAGAAGCAGAAGAATGGCAAGAGCAACGCCGTTTGTCGGCTTCAATCTTCAGCGATATAATGATTCTCGGCCACCGTAAAATTAATCCAAGATTTAATGAAAACCGACGGGAAAGGACCCCCGGGAAAGAGAGAGGGAAGAACGAATGTACGATAGTGAAAAGCAGAGATAGCGAAGATCGAATTTACTTTACTGGCTATATACGCTGGAGATTGTGTGCCCCTATTATATCCATATACATATATATATTTTTCTATATATATATATTTTTCTATATATATATATATTTCTATATATATATATATTAGTCATTACTCGAACATGTATATATAGCTATATACACAGAGGATAATAATATAAAGCCGTCTCGCACGAAGAAAAGTCCTCGAGGGTTTTGGCATAAGAAGACTCGTGAGGCTCAGACATGAGAAAGAGTGAGGGAGAAAAAATAAAAGAAGAAAAACGACAAGAGCCACTCATCTTGCACACAATCAGCGACACGACAGAGGGGAGAGGGATATGAAAAAAAAAAAATAGTAAAAAAAAAAGTAAAAAAAAAAAGTAGTCGAAGGTGTCTCCCGTGTGCGGAAGAACCGCGGGCGTTTATACGAGAAGAGTACCAAGCGAGATGTTGCCAACCTCATCCACTGTGTGCACACGAGAAACGAGGAGTGTAATCCTACGTAGCACGGACTCGAGAGTACCTCTGGGCATGTAACTCGTACTCGGGCGTATACGCCAAGTGAAAGACACGGAAGAGGATCCGGAAAAACTTGACGAGAACACGGAAAAAGGGTACGGGAAGAGAGAAAAAGTGTTAAAGTGGCACCATGCACCATAGAATGAGATGAAATTAAAGATTTAACGAAGGAATAAAATGTGATAAAGGAATAAAAAAAAAATCTGACGAAACTTAAGGTGAGATAACTGAATAGTGGATTTAGCAGGAAAAAATGACTTCAAGAGGGTGAGATATATAGTAAAAAAGAGTAAAATGAGAGGGAGGGATAAGAATATTTTAGACGGTGTTCTCTGATGGTCTCTCTGAAGTGGATCCTTCATCCTTGAGATTCTTTCCCTTCTTCTACCTTTTCCACTTCGTGACATCTCTCATCGAATATTATCTCGAGGACCAGTTCGAAAGAAATCTTCGGAGCATCCGAGAAGAGTTGGCAGTTTATATATATATAAACTGCTAAGTCTTTTCTATATATATATTGCATATATATCTTATCTTAAAATCGCTTGAAATTCCTCGTACTTCGAATGCAAGAATTTATGTAGATGGCCCTTGGTTAACGGGAGAAAAGTGGTTTGGAGATTGAAAAAAGTGTTAATTGAAAGTTTACAGTTTCTTTTTTTCTCTAGTATATATAGATCTTTGGTGTACAAAATGAGATTTGTTTAAATCATTTTTTGTCATTTCAAAAAATCATTTAAACAAAAAATCCTTGAAAAAATCATTTCAAGTATGTATTGACTGCTCCTGTCATTCGTTAATACAGATGAGGACTCAATTGTAAGAAAAATAATTTCTGATTTTTTTTTTTCATCCCCTATCGGCCAAACACTATTTTCTATAATTTTGTCTGCCACGAAATACCAAACGATCATTCGGGCCATCGTTTGCCTATTCGTGAAAATTGTAACACCCTTTAAAATCAAAATTATCATTATGTATATTTGCTCAATGGAATTTTATCAAATTTCATTCCAATGGGAATGAAAAAAAATTAAACGAAAAGTTTCGAAATTTTTTTGAGCCAAAAGAATAATTTGTTTTATTTTCTTTTGGCAATACATCGAGCCCCATCGGCTTTTTCATGTCAAGGATCACAATTTAGGAGTGCTCGTTTAAAAAGCCGCAGCTGTATCCACGTTTACCTGTATATGAAAATTGTGACAGATCTAGAAATGTCATACCAGAAGTGAAATGGGAATCGCGAGCTCTCAAACTCCCTCAGCATATACATTTTGGGATTTATATATATATATATATATATATATATATATATATATATATATGTAGAGGTTAGGGAGTACGAGGACGTGCTCTGAACCGACGTCATAGATATGAGTTATGACATCTGCGAATGGGAGAGGGAGACAGAGAGACAGAGAGGGAGAGGTAAATAAAATATATGTAGGCGAGCACGAAATACGATGTTGAGATATGAAATTCCGGCGATACACGTTCTGAATTCAAACAACGGTAGGGATGGAAATCCCTCAAGATCCATAAAGCATATTATATATATATATGTATATATTAGGGAAGCCCAAAGCACTCAATTATCTGCATTCACATTTGTAAAAAAGCTTTCATCGTCACAGAAACCCCACAGAGAGTATTTGCTCTTTAATTAATTTCCATACCGAACGAGGCCTAAAAGAAATTGGGCAAGAGGAGAAAATACAAAGATGTTAGTGAAAGAGAAATCGTTTGGGTTGCCAAAATTATTTCACAGAGCGTTTTTGATATGAAAAAGAAAAAACTTTCACTCTTGTATTTATCAAAGGAAAAAAAAAAAAAATCTCGATCACGTTAATTCACTGAGAGCTTTTTATAAAAAAAAAGAAATAATAAAAAAAAAAATCTGATCGATACATTTACCGCGTTTGTTGCACGTGACAAAATAAGCACGTTGTAATATTAACGTGTATGCACGATACGTATATATTTGCGAGTGGCAAATCCTTCTCGACACCCCATTAACGACACTTAATTGCCATTGGCGCAATTAAACACTCGAGAGCCTCATGACTCTTACTGCACGTACAAATACCTTCTGTACTCAATATATATATATATATATATATATGTCATATGTATCGGCACAGAGAGCAGAGGGAGAAATTAATTAGAACACTCGACAATATGCTTCGTTATTACGGATGAGTAATTGAAGGAATGAGGGAGAAGTAAAAAAGCCGATGAAAAAAATTCATTGAAACGGTAATATGGCAAAAGAACTTGAGAGAGAGAAAAAAAAAGAAATTGTTCATAGCAGATCCAATTGATAAATCGCATAAAAAGCGTATATTGAAGAGAAGTGTCATTATGTAAAGGAGAACTCGTAAAGCTTCGATGCTCGGTCTCATATATTCGAAATAGTTGCATATATAAAATGTATATCTATATATTACATGTGTAGAATATATATATATATATCATATATAGTTGAATAGTTTGCATTGTCCAACCATTCACGTGCGGCTCACCGTAACTAATTCCAGTCTATGGCAGATATTTCCATTCACAGTAACAAATGGCATCGCTCGAGTTATCTCTCTCGTATTCACATGTATAGAGAGATATATATATAGAGATATGTCATATTATACGCAGAGGGCAGGAACTAGGGAAGAGAGTTATAACAGGGAGAAATAGAAGAGAGACCAGAGAGAGTTTAGTTTGGCTCTCGTTGTTGTTGTATCTGGCAATAACGAGAGTTCAGGCCAAAGTATACTGTAACAACCCTCATAGTAGTCCTCTACTGTATATATACATATATTTAATACAAATAACATATTATGCAGGATAAGCCCAGGATAGATGGATCACCTTTTTCTCAATAGGCTGTAACTTTTTTGCTCAAGCTTTTGAAGAACTTTTCTTCCTCGTACTGAATAAGCTTTCAGAAAGCTCTTCTGTTTTTTTTCTTTTGGGCCTCTATTTGCAGCAGAGAAGGATTGAGAAAAAAAAATCCAGAAGAAATGGACCAGTTTGTAAAAAGATGGAGCAATTATTGTTAAGTTATTGAGAAAAATAGGCGAATAGAGTTTTTTTCAAAGGTTTGAGAACTGATATGAAGACAATTTTTAACAGCAATTTATGGGCCTTTTCACGTTATAGAACTTGTCCTATCCTTGCTGGCATTCCAAATCTCCTGGAATTAACATTCAAAAAGCTCTTCTTCCTTTTTTTTTTGGGCCTCCATTTGCAGCAGAGAACGATTGGGGAAAAAAAATCCAGAAGAAATGGACCAGTTTGTAAAAAGATGGAGCAATTATTGTTAAGTTATTGAGAAAAATAGGCGAATAGAGTTATTTTCAAAGGTTTGAGAACTGATATGACGACAATTTTTAACAGCAATTTATGAGCCTTTTTACGTTATAGAACTTGTCCCATCCTTGCTGGCATTTCAAATCTCCTGGAATCAGCTCTCAAAAAGCTCTTCTTCCTTTTTCTTTTGGGCCTCTATTTGCAGCAGAGAAGGATAGAGGAAAAAAAATCCAGAAGAAATGGACCAGTTTGTAAAAAGATGGGGCAATTATTGTTAAGTTATTGAGAAAAATAGGCGAATAGAGTTTTTTTCAAAGGTTTGAGAACTGATATGAAGACAATTTTTAACAGCAATTTATGGGCCTTTTCACGTTATAGAACTTGTCCTATCCTTGCTGGCATTCCAAATCTCCTGGAATTAACATTCAAAAAGCTCTTCTTCCTTTTTTTTTTGGGCCTCCATTTGCAGCAGAGAAGGATAGAGGAAAAAAAATCCAGAAGAAATGGACCAGTTTGTAAAAAGATGGAGAAATTATTGTTAAGTTATTGAGAAAAATAGGCGAATAGAGTTTTTTTCAAAGGTTTGAGAACTGATATGAAGACAATTTTTAACAGCAATTTATGGGCCTTTTCACGTTATAGAACTTGTCCCATCTTTGCTGGCATTCCAAATCTCCTAGAATTAACTTTCAAAAAGCTCTTCTTCCTTTTCCTTTTGGACCTCCATTTGCAGCAGAGAACGATTGGGGAAAAAAAATCCAGAAGAAATGGACCAGTTTGTAAAAAGATGGAGCAATTATTGTTAAGTTATTGAGAAAAATAGGCGAATAGAGTTATTTTCAAAGGTTTGAGAACTGATATGACGACAATTTTTAACAGCAATTTATGAGCCTTTTTACGTTATAGAACTTGTCCCATCCTTGCTGGCATTTCAAATCTCCTGGAATCAGCTCTCAAAAAGCTCTTCTTCCTTTTTCTTTTGGGCCTCTATTTGCAGCAGAGAAGGATAGAGGAAAAAAAATCCAGAAGAAATGGACCAGTTTGTAAAAAGATGGGGCAATTATTGTTAAGTTATTGAGAAAAATAGGCGAATAGAGTTATTTTCAAAGGTTTGAGAACTGATATGAAGACAATTTTTAACAGCAATTTATGGGCTTTTTCACGTTATAGAACATGTCCCATCATTGCTGGCATTCCAAATTTTCTGAATTTATCTCGTACGTCATTTTTCTGCGGCGGAAAAGCACCCATAGCGTACATATACTTTTAATCGTGTATAATATTGCATGTTTCATGCAACAAGCCCTAGTTTCACCCATTATACACGTTACATATTCGCATATAATGTACCTTTCATAACATTGACGAACCCACGGAACAAGGACCCACGTACTTTCCGGAAAGAGTAGGAGAGGGGGTTGTACATTGAGATCAAATAGAGAGCTTTTTGACTGTGCACAAGCACATTTGATCAGGGAGTTTCCACCAGAAATGTATGCAGAAAAATTTAGCGAATATCCAAACATATAACGAAAGTGTAACGAAAAAGGGAGAAAATATAACAAACAAAAAAGATAAAATAGACCTCCAGGCACCAAGATCAAAGGGAAAATGGATAGAAAACGAGGCAACAAGGTTTGAGAGCGCAATGTCCGAACGGAAAAATAGGGAAAAAGCTCATATATATATATATATATATAGGCATTTTCGCAGCGTGAGACTTTCAACGAGGGGAAAAAGAGCGAGAGTAAATGCGGTAGAATTTGTAAACGAAATAGCACGAAAGTGGAAAAAAGAGTGGGAGGCAAAGAAAAATAGAAAAAAAATATACGATGTACAGAGTGAAAAGCGTAAAAAGATAGAAAAATTGAGAGGGAAGGAGACCATGTTTAAAAACCAAGCATGCCAATGACCCAACGCAAACTCGGAAATATATATATATATATAGGACTATAAATATACAAACACATCAGGACGAAATAATACGCGAGATGAACGCGTGCTGTGTAGTAATAAGGAGTGCTGAGCTTTTTTTGTCGTAGTGTGCAGAGTATACGAGTGATCACGCACTTATCGTTAGACTCGTTACACACTCGGTATTTTTTTTTTCTCTCTCTCGCTGTTTCTACAGCATTTTTCTACGAACGGATATGCTTTTTTGTAAATTTCTCCACTTGCAGTATATTCTGCTATATTACGACTATTGCGTGATATATACGACACTCTATATTCTTTTTCACAATTGTCCTATTTTTTTTTTTTTATTTTTTTTTTTTGCTTCCTTCGTTAAAACCGCTTGTTAACGAGATTGTTGTATATATGCTTTTGCTGTGCGCACATATAATGAATATAATGTACTCGAATTTCGAAAAAAAAAGAAAAATAAAAACGTGTATAGTATTTTTTTGAAAAATGTCCCTGATACGAGGACTTTTTTCAAAAGTTGGCACCAGCATGGACCTCAATCAATCAATTAAATTCCCTCTCAAGTCTAGAGCATAAAAAAAATCGACCCTTTTCATTTCCCAATCTCAGAAGTATCTAATTTAAGGCCCGGATCCTCAATGGTAATCCTCACGGAAATGGGCCTTATATTAAGGGGTGACCTGTGAGAAAGACACTTGTGAGATCTGAAGAAATAAACAATTTTCCAAAATCAAAGATACAAAAAGCTTCTCAATTGTTAGACTAAAAAAAAAAAAAAACTTATTTTTAAGGGTCTTTTAAAAAAAAAATAACTCCTTAAATATTTTCTGTATTGTAGTGCTTGGGGGTATTATATGCTTTAAACACACGGGTCAAACAGAGCCAGCAGTGACGATGGTGACAGAGGGGAGGAAAACAACCCCACACTCGTTAATCACTTCGGGCTCAAGTGGCGCACAAGCCCTTGTACTCTCTGTTCTCTCGTATTCGCTCATTCTCGTTCCGTTTTCTCGCTGTGGCGACAACACGGGACAATGAAAAGGGTAGGAAGAGTTTATAAACGTAATATTGCGTGTTTTCAGAAAGAGAGAGAGAGAGAGAAAGAAAAAAAAGAGAGAGAGAGAGAGAGAGAGAAAAGAGAGAGAGAGATAGAAAGAAAAAAGAGAGAGAGAGATATAAAGAAAAAAGGGAGAGAGAGAGAGAGAGAGAGAAAGAAAAAGAGAGAGGGAGAGAGAAAGAAAAAAGAGAGAGGGAGAGAAAGAGTCAAGAGGCATACCGCCATTTCCGCATAGTGGTCGCAATTATCACGACCTAATACACCGTCACACGCTCCTCTCGTAATTCTCTCCTTTGGAAAATATCATAGAGAAATAAGGGAAGAAGAGAAAAATAATTTTATAATTGATAAAAATTCCATTTATACGAATCCTCGTCGAAGATTTTCTCCCGGACATGTTCCATAATGGATATATTGCCAGAGTTGTCGAGAAAATAATCGTGCACACAGCGAAGAATTTGATTTAAATATTATTGAAAATTTATTTTTCGTATTTTTTTTGTCATATTTGTCCGAGAATCGAATAGCGAGGTTGCAGCATCTGCCTTGCGAAGTGTTTGAAAGAATTGCGAATTTCTCCAGTAGAGAGAAAGAAGAGCAAGTGGAACGAAGAAAATTAATAATCGGCCTCGCCTTCTCGCAAAACGTTCGCTAGCACTGTAGCGGAAGGAAGAACGTAGAAGGAGAGAGAGAGAGAGAGAGAGAGAGAGAGAGAGAGAGAGACCCTCTCTCTCGCCACCCTCGCTTCCCTTATATTTCCCTTCCCGAATGCTGACAAACTTTTCTCATAAATTCGGTTCATCGATTCGCAGACCCCGGACCACGTCGACCCAAGGCTCTCTCACAAAAGTGGAATTTCTCTCGCTCGATGCACGCCCAACCTGTTGTGCAATTCCGTCATTCCTATATCTTTAGCCATATCGAGGGAGGGAGTGAGAGAGAAAGAAAAAAAGCGGAAAAGAGAGAGAGAGAGAGAGAACTCGTAGTGATTTTTCGAGCGTAAGATATATATGTATATAGTATATATATATTGTTCGACATTGGTTGGTGGAGGACGTCACCCTTGTATCCTCTATACGACCTCGAAATATTGTCGACTATTTCTCTTGCACCCCCTCCCCCCCCCCCGCCCTCTATACACTTTTCGTTCTGTCTCGTTTCTATACGACGTAGGAAATTCGTATATCGATATATTGGCTAACGGACCGGACATTTCGATAAGAGACCAGAGTCGATTGCGCGCACATAGTCGAAATTGAGGTCTATTTAGAGTATAACTGGTGTGTCCAACTATGCGTGTATATATGTATTTGAGAAGGAGAGTTAATTTTGTACTCGGCTTCGACTAACGTTTTTCATTTTTTTCTTTCTGCCCCAATTTATTTCCATGGACGTAATAATAATCCAGACATAAAGAATTAAACACTCTTTGGTCTCTCATACGAGGAAAAAAGTCTGTCTGATTGACTTATCGAAAGGAAAGCGATATATAAAAAATGGGGTTCGATAATTTTTTATTTTTTTTTCGTTTATTTTTAATCATCGCTTTGTCTTTGGTCATTTTTTTCTGGCCATTGTGAACTCTCTTATTCGTCATTCGCGATAACGATGCTATTGTTATTCATTTATAGTTAAGGAGAAATGACGATGAGGTCAAAGCCATCTTGCAGTCCTGAAACTTTGATATTTCATTTTCAGCATAATGTGCTCAAAGTTTTGAAGAAATTAGCCATCCCTTTTCTGAAATATACGCCATGAAAATAACTTGAATGGGACATAATATATACTTGCAATGTTAATTATATGCAATTTATCTCTGTTTTTGGACGGTAAATATGAATGAAATTTTTTTTTTCTGTTTATAAAAAATTATAATCATAGTTAAAAAAAAAAGTTACGTGAAATTTATGATTTCGGGCATGTTTAAGCAACATGGAATATATGAACTGTGAAATTAAGACTTTTTTAAAAATTGCTTAAGGTCCGGAATCCAGTCGTGATTCTTTAACCTCGGACTAAGATATTGTTTTTGAGCAAATTAGTCCAGGCAACAAAATATTCGATTGGATCTTTCAAAAAGCATTTAATTAATGACTAATAGCTCAAAAGTAGCAATCATTTATTTCGTTTTTCTTCAATGCTGAGGTCTTTGACCAGCAAACTTCGAGAGTTTGTTATTTGAGTCATTTCAAAGGTGGCAACGATAAAAAAATCACGAACCCTTGAGTTAACTTCAAAGTGCTAATCCGACTGAACTATTTACATATATAGTTCAGTCGGGTATGGATATATATATATATACATAAATATATATATATACATATGTATGCTATGTTCTATACATTGTATGACGATAACCAAGTTTCTCAAGTCCAATCTGCATGCGGATCAGCCGCTATGATATTGATATCTTCAAACCTCTTATGAAGGACTTCAAGAGCCTCTTGCTGATCCGTAACTCCACGGCCACAACTATAATGGGTTAACTTGGTGTCGCCTTATCCATATCGGCCTGTGGGGAATGAAGCTTTTCCGGGTTAAAACGGGGTTTGACTATACTTTAATCACGATTAAACAATGTTTGTTGACGGTGGGCCGAAGTGCCACATGATCGGTTCGAAGTGATAAGCCCACAAGGTGCTATATATATATATGCATATACACACCTCACCCACTCAGCCTCTCTCGCTAATGCACATTGACTCACCATCAATATGATTTTACCTTATTCATACGCGTAGGTATAGCCAACAATCGGCCAATTTGTCGAACTAATGGATCAATCGATTAATTAAGCCATCTGGCAAACACGATAATCGTTCAAATCGTAACTTTGCCTCCTATGCCAAATCCTATACATTCTTCTTCTCACAATTCTCACATTGGACACTCCATTGCAATTGGAAAACCATGAGTGCAATTCAAAACTAACTATTACGAGTGTTAATACCCCAATCTCTCTCAATTCTCGCACTCCAACTGTGGCTCATCCAATTTTCTCAAAGTGCTATTATCGAACGTCTCTCTCTATAGGTTTCTATATCTGTATATAAGTGTGAATAGTTTTAATGTATAAGTGTATACGCGAGTGTATATATATATATATATATATATATATATATATATATATACCAGCCGCAATCTCGTAATTCGAGAGCATTCGGTTGTGCAATGAAATTCTCTTGGAATTGGAGAGATCGCGAGATATATCCATTAAACGGTAATGAGATTTTATAATATATTCATGCGTTATTGGCAACGATTTTATCGTTCGATCCAAATGTAATTCTAAAACCATCAGATATCGCCCAATGAACGAAATTAAACTTTAAGAGATCGGAAAGAAACTTTTTTTCACATAGAAATTGATGGAAAATTTATGCAAAAATTCATACAAACTATTCGCATATATATTATAGTATTGCATTACAGAATTTATCAAGTAGTACACGTCGATCAATTCATCAACAGCAGGAGATATTAAAAAAAAATTGATACATAATTATCGTAAATTCTTGTAATTTAATCGATCTTTTGAGGTTAAACAAATACAATTAAAAAATCGTTATTTTCATAAATAAACGAATATTATTAATTCAAATTTATCCCGGAAGTACAAGACTTTGCATCATCCAATAAAAAGCTCAATGGTATTGCATTACAAATTTTGATACATTATTATCGTAAATTCTTGTAATTTAAACGATTTTTTGAGTTTAAACAAATACAATTAAAAAATCGTTATTTTCATATAGAAACGAATATTATTAAATCAAATTTATCCCGGAAGTACAAGACTTTGCATCATCCAATAAAAAGCTCAATGGTATTGCATTACAAATTTTATCAAGTAGTACCTACACATCGATCAATTCATCAACAGCAAGAGATATCAAAAAAATTTGATACATAATTATTGTAAATTCTTGTAATTTAAACGATTTTTTGAGGTTAAACAAATACAATACATTGCATCATCCAATAAAAAGCTCTATGATATTGCATTACAAATTTTATGAAGTAGTACCTACACATCGACCAATTCATCAAAAGCAAGAGATATAAAAAAAAAATTGATACATAATTATCGTAAATTCTTGTAATTTAAACGATCTTTTGAGGTTAAACAAATACAATTAAAAAATCGTTATTTTCATATATAAACGAATATTATTAAATCAAATTTATCCCGGAAGTACAAGACTTTGCATCATCCAATAAAAAGCTCAATGGATTTTTATTCCTCGCACGCGTAATCCAAGAAATACATCTATAAATTTGTTCGAGTAACAAGTGATGATGTAAAATTGATACACATACGAAGCGATAAGATACATATAAAAAAGTGGAGATATCTCGTCGATCGATGGTGATATCGCGAATTCTCGTTTTATATCGGCAGACGAACTTGCACGTTACAGAGGCATCGAGTACACGATCTATTTCTCTTCATGAATTTCGATCAGTGAGCGTATTTATCGGTCCGATAGATCGGCGTGTGTAGAATATGTGCATATATGTACATATATATATATATATATATATATATATATATATATATATATATATATATATATATATATATATATATATAAAGCATATATATGTTTTTGGACTGGCATCGATGATGCACCGATCGCGAGCAGCGAACCGGCTAATAAAACGAGACAGCGAGATGCATAGAAAGAGAAATAGAGAGAGCGATAAAGAGATTGGGCTCCCACGTAAACCCCGCGGATGTATAGCGTGAGAGAGCGAGATATTCCCATTCAGTAGGAAATCCGGGCTCGTTCGATCGTCCATTCGCGGTTGAAAATTCACAGATATCTACGAACATGTAACACATACATGTGCATATAATACTATATATATATATATATATATATATATATATATATATATATATATATATATATGTATATATATTACAAGTACATATCCCATGTACGCATTCGTACCTACGACCGGGAAATCCTTTCGTGCGCATACGTACAACCCCCTTGGCCCCTCCTCCTCATCCACCTCCTCGTTAGAGTTAATCCCCGAGAGCGTATCGTGCACCCTCACCATCCGACGCTCCCTATGATTTACCGGTTAGTACGAATGTATCTACATATATATATATAGACATGTACATATATACATGTATTATGCGAGTAAGAGAGCTTTATATTCTCTCTCTATCTCGTTTCCTCTATTACTACTACTATTCGTTCTCTCGAGTCAGTAAATGGCCAATGCGCAAGCACACAAGCACACTTATCGTATAAATGTATATAGACATTGAACCAAGAGATGGAACGAAAGGAGTCTACTTGTATGTGCGCTGGGTTTCTCCGTCTGTGGCATAGGAGCAGTCACTGATGCGGTCGCCATGCCACAAAGCTTCTCTTCGTACTCTCTCGTTGCAATTATTCGTTGGTTCTCTGCAGACATCCTACCAAGCACACACTCTCCAGATGCTTGCTCTTCTGCTGCCTCATCCATTTTGTTTCGCGAATGAGAAATAGATGCTCATTTGGTTGAACGTGGCTCAGCACCCTCGTGGTCGTGGACCAAGACACTCTCTGCTCACCATAGAGAAGAGCAGATCCAGAGGAGCCTTTGGAACGCACTCCATTCCGTTCCGAAGACTCCTTCTCCATGATCGCTCCTTAGCGGTGATTAGCTTACGTAGTTATACAGATGGGCTACATTTTGAGATGTATTCAAGATCTCAATAGCCTGCTAAGCTTTTCGTACTGGTACAAAATTCTCTGGGACTTTATAACGATTTCTGAAAATCGTGGAGCATTAAATGTAAAATGTTTCACTTTATGGGGACATGCGGAGATGCAAGTTTGATTCGCGATTAAGAGATAAACTCGTTGGTCGATTTCTGGAAGTCGTGAAACATTACTGAAATGTTTCACTTTATGGAAAAATACGGAGATGCAAGCGAAACAGCGAATCGTCGTTTGTTTCGTGGTTAAGAGATAAGCTCATTTGGTTGAACGTGGTTTAACATCGTCGTGGTCAAGGACCAAGACACTCTCTCCTCACCATTGAAAGGAGCAGATCCAGAAGATCCTTCGGAACGCACCAGAGGTCGTTTCTTAGCGGTGACGAACTTAGGAACACGATGAACATGTTGAAATATGTATATTCAAGCTCTTGATGGCCTACTAAGTTTTTCGTACTGGTATAAAATTCTCTTGGACTCTGTAGCGATTTCCGGAAGTCGTGGAGCATTACTGAAATGTTTCACTTTATGGAAAAATACGGAGATGCAAGCGAAACAGCGAATCGTCGTTTTTTTCGTGGTTAAGAGATAAGCTCATTTGGTTGAACGTGGTTTAACACCCTTGTGGTCCAGGACCAAGACACTCTCTCCTCACCATTGAAAGGAGCAGATCCAGAAGATCCTTCGGAACGCACCAGAGGTCGCTTCTTAGCAGTGACGACCTTACGTATAGTAGATATGAGGAACATGTTGAAATATATTCAAGATCTTAGTGGCCTACTAAGCTTTTCGTACTGGTATAATATTCTCTTGGACTCTGCAGCGATTTCCGGAAGTCGTGGAGCATTACTGAAATGTTTCACTTTATCGGAACATGCGGAGATGCAAGTTTGTTTCGGGGTTAAGAGATATTTTCATTTGGTTGAACATGGCTTAACACCCTTGTGGTCCAGGATGAAGACACTCTCTCCTCACCATTGAAAGGAGCAGATCCAGAAGATCCTTCGGAACGCACCAGAGGTCGCTTCTTAGCGGTGACGACCTTACGTATAGTAGATATGAGGAACATGTTGAAATATATTCAAGATCTTAGTGGCCTACTAAGCTTTTCGTACTGGTATAATATTCTCTTGGATAGACTTTATAACGAATTCTGGAAGTCGTGAAACATAACTGAAATGTTTCACTTTATGGAAAAATACGGAGATGCAAGCGAAACAGCGAATCGTCGTTTTTTTCGTGGTTAAGAGGTAAGCTCATTTCGTTGAACGTGGTTTAACACCCTTGTGGTCCAGGACCAAGACACTCTCTCCTCACCATTGAAAGGAGCAGATCCAGAAGATCCTTCGGAACGCACCAGAGGTCGCTTCTTAGCGGTGACGAACTTACGTATCGTAAATATGAGGAACATGTTAAAATATATTCAAGATCTTAATGGCCTACTAAGCTTTTCGTGCTGGTATAAACTTTATCGTGACATGCAGAGATGTGAGTCAAATAGCCAGTAAAAAATGCCATTTAAATCTCTGAGACCAAAATTCGCATTGATTTTCAAGCAATTAATTTCAATTATAATTATTTTCATCTAGTTTCCGAGATGAAAAAGCAAATAGGTCAATTCAAGACTGTCATGGTGGGTGTCAATTGATTTAATTCGCTAACGATTCACAATTGAAGTCATGCCAAATTATGCTCTATCAATTCTCAGTTATTTTTATTGTTGCCGGCAGTTTTACGATTCAAACGTTTTTCTTTTACTCCATAATTATGTAACAAGCGACCCTACTTCAATTTCTAGAAATAGATGGCCTTCATTTCTATTATAAGCTTTAAAAAAAAAATCACTACTCGGTTCATAATACCGGGAAACTTAACCAGCAGCTATCCTGTACACGTTTGCCTGTAGATGTATATTTAGTGACCGCTGCAGCAAGACCAAAGAAGATCCTACTCTTCGAGAGGAAAGAAGAATCGTTTCTCAGCAGGCACAGCATATGAAAAACCCCCCGTCTTGTTTCCTTTCCCTCGGTTGCTATATATTTCACAAACACTCGCGGGCGCCGGGAAAGGGAATCGAGTCGGGCATCAGGAACATCAGGAGATCCTCGAGCCTCTTTTCAAGAGAGTGGTGTGGCTTCTTATGCTATGTGTATGTATATATGTATATATATATATATATATAGTATTCTGTGGTGGTAAAACGCCAAACAGGCAAGAAATCTAGGAAAGGAAGAGAGAGAGAGAGAGAGAGAGAGATCCATTTCGTGTGTTTTCTGTTTCCCTCCACTCGGCTTGCACGCCGTTTGATGAGCATATAACGGCCATCTGGTCTTCCTGCTGCTGTAATTCAGCTACTCGGTTTCGGCCATACTGACACTGACGCGGTCTCGGCACATCGAGTTTTCCCTGTCTCCCTATTTCGGTCTCGCTAGTTCAGCCCTTATGGACTCTATTCGATGTCGTGAACAATACAGCGATTGGCACTTCAAGGGGTGACTAATCTCGAGTGGCTTTCTAAAATCTTTCCAAAACATTTGCCCAAACAAAATTGCACTCCTTTTGAGTTTTATTCGACCAATGAAACATTAATTTAGCTGCGACGACAAAGAGCCATTTTTTAATGGGGGAATATGGACCTCACTGTCTTGAGATATTGGATAGGGGGTTGTTTGGTGATTTACTTGAAGCTTTTTGAAGAAATTTTCCTTTGGTAAAAATTATTTCATTTTACCAAAAGCCCATTTTACTCATTCGTTTATTTCTCCAATTTTACTTCAAGTCCCATGGATTCTTCGAATTAATGTTTCGATATCGTGTCAGTATGGCCCATTTTACTCATTCGTTTATTTCTCCAATTTTACTTCAAGTCCCATGGATTCTTCGAATTAATGTTTCGATATCGTGTCAGTATGGCCCATTTTACTCATTCGTTTATTTCTCCAATTTTACTTCAAGTCCCATGGATTCTTCGAATGAATTTTTCGATATCGTGTCAGTATGGCCCATTTTACTCATTCGTTTATTTCTCCAATTTTACTTCAAGTCCCATGGATTCTTCGAATTAATGTTTCGATATCGTGTCAGTATGGCCCATTTTACTCATTCGTTTATTTCTCCAATTTTACTTCAAGTCCCACAGATTCTTCGAATTAATTTTTCGATATCGTGTCAGTATGGGGTTAAACTCGTTCTTGTATATTGTGACCTTTCTTTGACTGCCAATCACTGTATAAAAATCATTGTCGTCGTGCTTCATTGCTTTTCCATAAAAATTCATTTTACATGCCAATCACTATGACAGCTGGCCAGCAACTGTTAAAACGTTTATCCCTTCCTGAAGCATATTTCCATTTGGCTCGCTGGGAAAATCTGCGCTTCTCGTTGTGGCGCCTGCACAATGGCCCTCGTTTCCTTTCAACGACACAAAGAGCATGTGGAAAGAGAGAGGGGTCATCACTGATTGTGAGCGAGGAAGAGAGAGAGAAAAAGCGTGACAGTAAGTGCAAGGGCAATATACACCGAATGAGAAATAAAGGAAGAAAAAATATAAAGGGGAATAAAAAAAAAAAAAGTAACGACCCACAAGGGCTACGAGGATTTTTCTTTTTTTTTTTTTTTCACTCCTGGCTGTGTGCGCGGATGACTAGCGTGCCAGATCATTGACACACGCGTGCAGGGAGATACAGAAGGGAGAATAAAAAAGGATGGAGAGATAAAAATTCTCTCTCTTCTCTGTCTGTCTCTCTCCAGGCAGGAGATTGGCCGCAAACTTCACAAGAGGCAAATATCTCTCGTCCAGATAAGATTATAACAGACTCCAGTCACATAGAGAGAAAAATATGTATATATATTTTTTTTCTTCCCGGATCCCCACGATTCTTTTTCCTCTGATGGGCCCGCATCTTTCATTCTCTTCTTCGAATAAACGAATAGTAAATCACTGGGATTTGGGGTTTCATGGCAGAGAATTAACGATTTACAAGCTAAATCCAGGATAGTTGGGACACTTTATGTTAATCGGTTGTAATTTTTTTTTTTTTTGGGGGGTTCTGTATGCTCAAGTCACTTCTTCTTCGGCTTTGAAAATCTTCCAGTTGTCATAAAAAATTGTATATAATTATTTATATTTTCGAATTACCATCCTGTTTTGTAATTTCAACTTTACACGACCTTTTTGTTATATTACGTCATTATTATGGCACTCTTGTCGTCTTTGGTAAATTCCATTAAATTTTCAAACTTCTTGTAATATATTAAAAAAAAAAACTAAGTTATGGGGAACATTATTTATGAGGCTTTATCGTCTTGAGATTGGGGCAGAGATTTATACCAAGTTGAAAATATATCTTTGTCGTCCTTAAAATTGGAATGTCCTTCATTTTTTTTTTTTGGTTTTTTGCAATCGAGGTGCATCTATCATATATATATATATATATATATTTTTAGACGTTCGTCTTGAAATAATGAGAAGAGCCACTATTTCGTCTCTCCTGGACTTTTAGTTGTCCTGGAACTACCCAATTTTAACTGCCACTCCAATTCTATGAACATTATCTCTTCCTCTCGAGGCTCTCAGCCGTTTAAATTATGGAGTCAGAAATCTCGACGAGAGAGTCCGACGACACAAGATGCTGGCAAGGGCTGAATGGTGAAAAGTAAAAAAGGTGAGACATTCAAAAATGAAGTGGCAAAAAGCGAGAGATAAAAAGTATAAAATATTTTGTACTTTTTATGTACATTTCTCGTAAATCCTCCACATTTCTCACGTTTGGTTTATCCTCCGTGCCAAATAATCCACGAGTCAATTTTTTTTCTCATTTTTATTTCGGTGTCTTGGATTTTTTTCATGGTTACCCGAGTGAGCTTTTCCGATAAGAGACATCCGGCAAAGAAACATTTTTCGTATTCCCTCGAGATCAAAAAAACAAAAAAATGTCATATTTCTGCGCTGTCCAGTTTTCTTTTTCTTCTTTCATCTCGCTCTTGCAAATATCGTATAGCACAGTCTCGACGTAGATCCATATAGCAATATATATATATATATATATATATATATATATATATATATATTTGGTATTACTTAGGAAGGAGAGCACAGAGGGCACGAGAGAGCGATGGACACGAGCCAGGTCACGCGAGTCGTTGCCCGACGCGCGTGACTCCAAAACTCGATAGAGATTTTCTTTTCGGTTCTCTCCCTCTCTCTCTCTCTCTCTCTTCGTATTTCACAGACTATTTTCCATCTTGCTACTTTTTCTCGAATGACGCACTCGTGTAGCTGCTTATTTCTCGACAACAATTTTACTTTTCGAAAGAACTTAAATGTATCGCATCTTTGAGTTACGATACACACACACACACACACACATATATATATATATATATATATATATATATATATATATATATATATATATATATATATATATGTGTGTGTGTGTGTGTGTGTACTCAATGCTCATTGCGCAAAGGAAACGAGATGAAAAGAGATGTTGAGACGGAAGAGATGTATACGCGGGTCATGTTAACGCCTCGCATATATATATATATGCGGGGGGGTATATGGATGTATGTATATATGTATATATATATACAACCGTTCGAGTCGATATATGGAAAGATAGGGAAAAAAGGGCGGGGCAGCTTATGTAACCTATTTTCCCATCAACTTCGTCGCGATATTTCATATCCGATATATCTTATGCAAAAGGAAAAAGATGGAACTTTGCAAACGGTTTTTTTCCAATCTATGAAGATTTAGAGCTTTCCGATAGGCTATAAGTCATTTTTTTTTCGTATTTGTTACCTCTTATGCACGGCTAGCGCTATATAAATTTTAAGTTTTTTTTGTTTTTTATTTATATATTAAAGTTGAAGCAAAAAAATTAAGTATTCTTGAAATAAACGAGAATGCAAACAGAAATATAAATCATCTGACGAGAATGCCTCATATTGCCATGTGTGTGTATATATATATGGGGTATTTCAGGTCAATGAATTTAGAAGAAAAAAAAATGTGTCGCCTTTTTATATACTAGAAACTCTCTTGGAATAAATATCCGCAAATATTGAGTTTTGCAACAAAAAAAAAATAGTTAATGTGATAAATTTTGAAAAAAATGTATCTATATAAAAGCTTCGATCAAAACTTTAATTATAACGGTCATTGTATTTATGTGTAAATTTGGCTGGAGTCTTTTTTTTCCCTTTTTAAATATCAGCAAATATTGAGTTTTACAACAAAAAAAAAATAGTTAATGCGATAAATTTTGAGAAAAATGTATCTATATAAAAGCTTCGATCAAAACTTTAATTATAACGGTCATTGTATTTATGTGTAAATTAGGCTGGAGTCTTTTTTTTCCCTTTTTAAATATCCGCAAATATTGAGTTTTGCAACAAAAAAAAAATAGTTAATGTGATAAATTTTGAGAAAAATGTATCTATATAAAAGCTTCGATCAAAACTTTAATTATAACGGTCATTGTATTTATGTGTAAATTAGGGTGGAGTCTTTTTTTTCCCCTTTTTAAATATCCGCAAATATTGAGTCTTCCAACAAAAAAAAAAAATAGTTAATGTGATAAATTTTGAGAAAAATGTATCTATATAAAAGCTTCGATCAAAACTTTAATTATAACGGTCATTGTATTTATGTGTAAATTAGGGTGGAGTCTTTTTTTCCCCTTTTTAAATATCCGCAAATATTGAGTTTTGCAACAAAAAAAAAATAGTTAATGTGATAAATTTTGAGAAAAATGTATCTATATAAAAGCTTCGATCAAAACTTTAATTATAACAGTCATTGTTTTTATGTGTAAATTAGAGTGGAGTCTTTTTTTTGTTGCCATAGGACATACTTAAAAAGGGGAAATGTAAGATAAAAATGATAAAGGTCACGACCCTTGATGCCCATTTCGTCTCCAATGCCCCATACATAACGTATGTGTATTTTCTCTTACAAGCTTATTTCATAAATACTATTACCACCCACTATCAAGTACACGCTATAATCGCCATTATATTACACCCCGAGATTTCTTAGTCAAACACGCGCACGGAAACGAGTAAAAATAAACTAACTTTGCATCCATTGGACTCATTTACACATTCACACGTCTCCCGTGCTTTTTCTCCGTCACTCACAACGCATGTGCTTCAACAATATTTATACATACCGATTTGTTTGATAAAAAAATGTGACGCTTGCTTTATCGTCTATGTGGAAAAAAAAAATCTGTTTTTTTTTTTTTCCCCGCGTATTATTAGAAACAAGCCTCTCACGCAAACCACCCACACTCCTATGTTTTACACTCCATTCCACGTTTGTGATATACACACGAGATTATCGGATAATACGAAATGTGAGAAAAAGAAAAAAGGAACAAAAATTGGAAGATTTTTTTTTTTTCGTAATTACGCATTCATGCATTATGTGTATCGAGAAAAAAGTCACAGAGCGCTTCAAATCGCGTATTGATGTATTCCTTTGAGGCGTATCAAGAGTCTATTTCCGAAAAAAAAGAAAAAAAAAAAGAAAAAACCGATCGAAGAAAAGCAAATAAAAGTGTGATCTATAGCAATGCATAGATAGTGGGTTGGGATAGCAATACACTGATTGCAGCAAAAGCACAAGACGTGAATTATTCCCGGAAGATATATATAGAGAAACGTGGTGAGAGCCTCAAGAGCTATATATACCCGTGAAGATGGCTTTCAAACCCCGTATAATTCATGTGTATACGAAAATAGGAGAAAATATATATGACTCATACTTCGAAATACCCAGTATAAGTTTCGACCTAATGGTCTTAAATTTGCCTGTAACTTCAGAATTCATCCTCTTGTCTCCAATCTGACGTAAGTAATTTTTTTTTTATTTTTTTTTAAATATTTTTATATGCATCCGTTTTGCTTCGTCACCCCAAAATTCGAGACTTACAAATAGAGCAAAAATTTTTTATCACAAACGTATATATTTCATGGCTCAACTTATATTTTCTTTTTTTATCGTCTCGTCAGCAAACCGAAATCCCCAAATGCCGATGAAAAACATCGTCGAAAAGTCAGAAGATTCGAGTGAAAGCCACAAAAAGCTACAATAAAATAGAGACACTTTTTTTCCATTGATTTTCCAAGCTTGTGTGTACGGAAACGTTGAATTCAACTGCGGAATGAGCGCAAAGGGCTTTTATTCGAGAGCTTGTGTGACGCGGTCGCAGGAGGGAGCGACGAGCGCCCCAGGCTTTTATAGTGACTCCCTCTGTGGGACATTCTCTATCAAGTGTTTGCGTGTTTGAGAGAATTTCGAATAAAACTAGAGCTGCATTTTATACTATATATATATATACGTGTGTGTGTGTACTGTACAACGTACATCAGGGTGACAATCTTTTAAGCTTTATTTATTTATCTATTAAAGTCTCGTACAAAAAAAAAATCCTCACCGAAGGTCTGACCCAAAGGTTTGAAAAATATTTATTAAACATCGATAAAAAAAAAGTTCCAACGTTGCTCTTCTCGCTCCACCATTTTTTTGCAGCATCTTCCGATGATTTTTTTTAATCAATTTTTAGCAATGTATGATATTTCAAAACCCTTTAATGCATTTTTAAATAGTTTTTTTAGAAAATTTGCCCCACCTACGTATGAAACAAAAATGGGATGAAAAGCTCAACACTGAAACAAAATAAAAAATTGGTTATCGGCCAAAATTGTATTTTTTTTTCATCCCTATAAGCGCCCTATCAATATTTTTCCCTGGCTAAACCTTTCTTAAGGATTTATTTTTTAAATAATGATAAGAAATAAATTTTATTCGGTGATACTTTTTTAATAAAATGTATAACTCAAAACATTCTGAGTTTATAATGTGTATTTGTGTGTAAATTATATTACAACGTCCTGTTGTGTCCGGATGCGATTGCGCCGAGCGTTGTCGCTCTCGGCTGCTGATGCAGTGTGATGGTATTTTGCCGGTGGAGGCGCAGGATATGCAGCTCAACGCAACCTTCGACGATGCCGAAGAAGGCCGTACACTCGTACCACAGGGGGCTTCCCCCGTTGGCTCTCTTACGAGCCATCTACGAGAGTGGCAAACGTGAGCAGTGACCAGGAGCAACATAAAACTGGCTTTGCAAGAATACTTTGCGCTATACAGTAATGATAATAATAATCATAATAATAATGATAAGAATAATAATAAAATACAGCTGCATCCGACGACTCTGTAAATTGGTGAAATAAAAAACTGCGAGGGAAGCAGGTGTGTCTTTTCGAGCCAAGTAAATAAAAACCTTTTTTTAAGTTAACATATTTCGTATGTGTAATATTTATATTATATTATTATTATATTATTATATTTATAATAAATAATCGGTTTTCTTTTATCTTTGATATTTTTGTGTACAATAAATCATTCGAATTTTTCCTCCCTTACCACTTTTGAATTAAAATTATATAGGGGTGAGCTCGAGGGATTTTTTTTTTAATTTACACGAAGAGATTTTTTATCCGAAGGGCAACTGCAAGGCAAATATTAAAAAATCAACAAAGTGAAAAATATTTTTATCTAAAAGTGATCGAATTGCGTTCACTTTGGTGCTATATATACATATAGTGATAAAATTCATCGGCTGTTTAAATCGCAGAGTACAAACCGTACGATAAAAATGAGTCCCATTAAAAATACGACGAGATTTACCAATGAAAAATACTACATAGCTATTTTAATCGGTTTTTCATTTGAAGCTTCTCGTTGAGAATCATTGATTTTTCACTGGCAAATGGCAATTTCCCGAGGGAATTTTTTTTCTGAACCGTACAGGGATAACGAGAGACGAGAGAATTTATGACGAACCCGGGGAGCAAAGAATCGTTCGTAGAGCGTGGAGAATGCGCAACGAGAGAGAGAGAGAGAGAGAGAGAGAGAAAATGAGAACAGGCTCCAGCAAAGTGCTTTGAGTTCTGTTTCTCTCTCGTGAGCCTTGGAATTGTCCGTGCGGCGGGCTTGTTATTTAGCTCGGAGCGGCAAAACCAGCACGACACCCAGTAGCGCAGCGCGTAACAGGCGCCACGTGCGTACGTGAAACTATATATGTTATGCAGCTACGTGACGACGCATCGTTGAAGGCAGCACAACAGCCAGACGAGCTGATTATTATTGGCACGTAATAATATGCGGGTGCATTAGGAAGCTCCGAACCGAGCTTTTATTATCTGTGACTTTTTCTCTTCCTCTCATTCTCTTTTATAATCTGTATGTATCTCTCCCTCTCTCTCTCTTTTTATCTTCCTCTTTCTCTCCCTCTCATTCTCTTTAATAATCTGTATGTATCCCTCCCTCCCTCTCTTTTTATCTTCCTCTTTCTCTCCCTCTCATTCTCTTTAATAATCTGTATGTATCCCTCCCTCCCTCTCTCTTTTTATCTTCCTCTTTCTCTCCCTCTCATTCTCTTTAATAATCTGTATGTATCTCTCCCTCCCTCTCTCTTTTTACCTCCCTCTTTTCTCTTGTAATTTACATTCCCTCCTCGCTTTCCGGGTATGAATTTTACCGATTACACGTACCAAAATATTTGCAATTTTATTCCGATCTCTCGATCCCATAAATATATACTCATTTATATCATTATACATCAGAGTTGCTTTATGGATTAACATGAAAAACACGAGTGAGATTGTAGGGATGAAAAAAAAAATGGAAATATTGCACCAATATCGTTCTCTCTCGCAATTACGTTTATTGAATAGTATTTTGAATGTCGATATGCGTTATTCAAGCGGTAAACGATGAAATAACGAGAATAATTCCAATATACCAGGTGGAGGAAAGAGCGAAATAATGCTGGAGGAATAATTCGATATTGAAGGTACAAGGTGATATTATCGGTCGCATGTAAAAGTAGAATAAAACATTTTTGTCATCCTGGATAAATTTGTTTTATTGAAAAATCATAAAAATTGTAATTATTTGAATGGAAAAGCATTCGAATGGGGATACAAGAATAATTGTATTTGTGGAAAAAGGAGATATAGAAAGAATGAAATAATAAAACGCGAATGATGAAAAATTAATATTAAATATTTTCCATCCTTCGGGCTATTACATTGTTGTACATTATGAATAATCGAACGCGCGATATTAAAATGTTAAATGAGCCACAGAGTTAATACGAAAATAATAAAATTTCTTGATAAAATTAAAAAGAGGAAGAATTAAATAATTAATTATACGCGATATAAAATTGCACGATAAAAGCGTTACAAAGTTAAATTGAACATCATTTCCGACATAAATGTAAAATTCAACAATGTATACGACAATACAATTAAACGTTAATACGCTCCTGGCTATTTTTTTTTTGCTTGCTGGAGAATATTTTACGAAAGTTAACAAAATATGATAATTGGAAATTTATTTTACGAGTTTATATATTATACTCGTTAAATAACTTTCCATTCAAATTCCATTCAATTATATTATATGATAATATAACAATAATTAACCAAAAATAATAAAATATATAATACAAAGTTGAAGAACGATGAGCATTTAATTGTTAAATTAAAAATACTCTGACCCTTCAATTTATTTAATTTGGTAACAAAAATATTACGAAAAATCATCAAGATATTCGAGAGTAAAATATTTTTATCGGAATGAAACAATGATAATATTTATCAGAAAAACAATGTACTTACAGCGAAAAGAAGGAAAAGTAGGATCGAAGAATGTATAGAGAAAGAAGAGCGCAGTAGTTGCGAGCTTACCGCCAATAAACATATATATAGTGCCTCTGCATTATGAACCTTTATACTGTATATCTGTATATGCTCAGAGAGGAAACACGTAGTACATACGAAAAGCGAATACTATGTGCGCACACAGAGTAGCCATTTCTATATTGCGATGAAGGATAAAGTGATCGCGCAACATTCACAATGGTAGAAAAGAACAGAAAAATAAAGCTTTTCTCCCTATCGATATAGATGGAAAAGTCTCGATGTTGCACAATACGATAATCCAAAAAATATCTGATGCATCATAAATAAAAATAAATAAATACATATTTATTTATTTTGGAAGGGCCTTACATCGAAATACGTAAAAAGGATTTTTTTCACGAACGGATTAGACCGAGCATATTTACCATAATCATATTTTTATATAAATGAATAATTATATGTATATATATATATATATATATATATATATATATATATATATATATGTATACATACTGATAAATTTTTGCATAAAAGAGTAATGAATTTTTATAGGTTGTATAGACAAATTCGTATATTTTAAACGGTATTAATTAGTTAAGTACACACAGAGACAATGGATTACAAGTGGCGTTACCGGTTGGGGTGTGCATTCTCGAGTAATTCGAGGGCTCATAATGAGCCTTCTCGAGAATTGCCCCTCCTCGTCTCAGTTTTCTTTACTATCTTCCGCTCTGTGTCCCTCTCACACGCTCCAGCGCCTCCTCCGGCTGAGGAACAAGTTTTTCGTACCCAAAGAAGTGTAATTGAAAGGGTTGGACAAACAGAAATAACGGAGACAGAGAAATCCCTCCGCAAATAACTAGAGAATTCGTATTTTGTGGAAGAAAAAAAGTTTGCCAAGACACAAGAACGAAAAAGGCAAAGGAGAACTTTGCTAATAATTTTTATATTCGGGCTAAATTTCAAAGGAAAATTTATAGTCGGTTGAATAATTTATGTCCGTATAATAATACGGAATATAAGGTGGCATAATATAAAGAGGAAATATAATTAAGGATTTAATAGCGATCCTGCGATAATTGCACAGTATTAATTATACGTAGACTAATATTATATTATATTATTATATTATATTTATATTTATATTATAATCGTACAAGTTATAATTACGCTAATGATCAACGAAATCGATCCTGCGATAATTGCACAGTATTAATTAAACGTAGACTAATATTATATTTATATTTATATTATAATCGTACAAGTTAGAATTATGCTCATGAGCCACGAAATACTGATAGAGACCATTTTATTACGGAATATTATCTGGTTCAAGCAGACCCATTTGAGATTAGTTAGGGAATTAAAAAATTCAAGACTCTTCATTACAAATGAATTTTCATTATTTTTAAATCGATGAATCTTATAATCGAGGAATTTAACATGAAATTTGGCATTTCAAATTAGTAAAGGATATTTGAAGAACAACAAAAATGAAAATAAAAGAAAATAAGAAATGAGCCTTTTGAGAAATTGGCCAGAGTGCAATTTATATTAAATTGTTATTATTTTGATCATTATTAGATATTTTTTTTCAATTCAGCAAAAAAATGATCTCTAAGATATTTTTTTATATAAAATATTTGAAAAAAATATATATTTCCACGTTTGGGTTTGTACTCGAATTTCATATATAAATGAAAAATTATATTTTAATGATTTATATATGAAGTGACGTGGGGCGAAGGGTCTCGACACCAAATAATTCAAAAGAAATTTAAATTTTTTCTCAAATATTTCAATAATCATCCTTAAATCTTATTCGAGGATAAACTTACCGAGGATGGCGAAGACGATAAACAAGATCCAAGCATCCATGAGGTAGCCGGCAGTAGCGTTAAAACGCCTCGCACGTTTATGTTGATGATGATGATGTCGATTTTTACGACAACGAATCTTCCCAATATCGTCGAAATATTCGTGTCCACCCATTGGACGAGCCTTAGCGTTTCGTTTTGTTATTCACGAGGCATCTCAGCGTTAAAATGCGCGAATGAATATGCATCGTTCACTCTTATTCACAGAACGAACTTGACTCTGTCGCACGAAAAAAAAAAAAAAAGAAAAATATTCAAATCTCAAGTTACGCACTGTTGTGTTTTCACCTGCCGTTCGTGGTACGCAGAGGATTCACGAGTAAGGTGCACGCACAAACAAAAGCGAAAAAAAAAACTATATGTGTCGTCACACACACACACAAACACACGCACGAACAGAGAAAAAAAAAATACTCGTGTTGTTTTATTCAACGACTGATAGTCTCAGCCCTAAAACGTCACTCTCTTATTTGCCTTCTCAAGATATCTCTCTCTCTGTTTTTTTTTTTTTTTTTA
This sequence comes from Dyspetes luteomarginatus, assembly GCA_963669185.1. Classification (NCBI taxonomy): domain Eukaryota; kingdom Metazoa; phylum Arthropoda; class Insecta; order Hymenoptera; family Ichneumonidae; genus Dyspetes; species Dyspetes luteomarginatus. The sequence goes on from OY769904.1 coordinate 3,116,762, forward strand.
TTCTTCCTTTGAGATTCCTCTTATTTTTCACGGCGCTCTTTCAACTTTTCCGTCGCGACGACACGAGACACTCGACACTCGCAGCGTGCAGTGTCAACCCCGCCGCCTCTTTGGCCACGCAGCGGCCTCCACCGCTTTAATATATATCTATATATATATATATATTACTATATCTATATAGATAGATTATATACATACATACATATACATATATATATATACACATATATAGATATATATATATATACGACTGTGTGTGTGTGTATGTCAAGCCACACGCGCTTCTCACTATACTCGAAGTTTTACTCACTCATCCACTATTCATTCACATGATTTGACCGGGTTTCGTTAAACGATAAGAGAAACGAATGCCTGCCGACGAGTGAACGAGACGGCCCCATGGCTCCTCTCGTCTCTGCCGTACATACGCGCACGCACCCACACACACACAAACGAGCACGCACCCACACACACACACACACACACTGACGTTGTCCACTCGCGAGAGAGGCAGCCTCCACGTTATTCCATCTCAGTGTATTATAAGTATAGTATAAATTCAAACTGCTTTAGTAGCAAGCCAAGCATTTTATACCAAAAAGTTGATATCAACTTCCACACTTTCCTCGGGATCTATATATATATATATAGTAAAGAATTTTTATTTCCACTATATCGAGGACACTTTATAAATAGTGCACAACATGCTTCTTCTCCTTTTTCTTCTTCTTCTTCTTCTTCTTCTGCTTCTCGAAGACTTATCGCTGTGAAATGCTTCTCTTAAACAATTACGATAAAGTTTTGGGGCCACAGCACACGAAAAAAAAAAAACAGGCCCGAATGTGTTTCCTTTTTTTTTTAAATAATTTTGTTTATGTTATATCGAGAAAATCCCGAGATTTTGATGCAGCGCGCGCGCTGGCCTCCGTCAAACGACGTGTGTCTCGTGCGAGAGCTAAGGCCTTACTAATACCAAATACCACGCGTCCCAGCTCCCCTCTCCCTGCCCTTCCTGCAATGCGTGCTCACGAGACTTCTTCTCTCACTCTTTTTCTCACTGATATATATATATATATTAGTGTTTTTTTTTTCTTACATCGAGAGATGCTGCAGCGCCTCGACGCCAAATAATTAAAAGGAAAGTTTATTTTTTTTTTTTTTTTGCCCGCGCACTTGTCTATATTCCAATATATATATATATGTATACTCGTGCTTATATACTTGAATTTTATACATGTAATACGTTAAATAATACCTAAAGCTAAATTACGCATCGTATTTCTTCAATATATATCTTATCGATGTTTTATTAATATCAAAAAGTCATTATTTTATTTATAATCTAACGCAAAAGTCTAATATTTTTTGTTCATTCATAAATTTCGATCTTTCGATTATATTATTGATTGTTTTCAAAATCGTGTACGCTTGTCATACCGAAAACAATGAGAGCACAATTACGCTGAGATTTGGCGTTTTATATTTGGCTATCTTTATGCATATATATATATTTTTTTTTTCATGTAGTGTATATAATATATATATACATATATATATATGAGATAAATGTGTATATATATGTAGTACAGAGTATATAATCGCGACCACGCCGTCGCTGCTCTCTCGGGAGAGACCGAGAGACTCTCGCGACGCTGCTGTTGCTGTTGCTGCTGCTATCTCCGGCGCTGTCGCTAGTGCTGCTGCATGCAACTCGATTGCTCCGTTTCGTCCGCCACTACTCTGACTACGGTGTACCCAGAGACCTCTCTCGCTCAGCTTCCGACTTGCTCCCTCTCTCTCTCTCTCTCTCCCGCTCTCTCTCTCTCTCTCTCTCTCTCTCTCTCTCTCTCTCTCTCTCTCTCTCTCTCTCATTCGTTCCTTCTGCACTGCCTCAAAATTCGTCTCTCTGTTCTACCATCTCTCTTCCTTTCTTCCCCCACCCGCGAGATTTTCATCCTTCTCGCTCTTGGGAAAATCGCATCCACCACCACCACCAACGGCCACCTTCACCGCGCTGCTCGGAGTATTGACCGGTTCGGTGCGACCGCGCGGTATTGTTGTAGTAGTACGACACGACTACGAGGCGGCAGCCAAGCCCCAACGAAGTCTCTGTAGCAACTTGAACGAGTGGCGCTAATGTTTGCGTGTGTGTCTGTGAGTTTCGTATGCGAGAAGGAGAGATTCGATGCGCGCGCATCTTTCGCCACTTTCTTTCTCTCTCCCCCCCCCCCTGTCCTCGCTCTATCTCGCTCACTCACTCTTCTTGTGCCGATGGAAGACGCACAAGAGCCGAGAGCACGGAGAAGACAGAGAGAGAGAGAGAGCACGGAGAAGACAGAGAGAGAGAGAGAGAGAGAGAGAGAGAGAGAGAGAACGATATGGACCAAATCTCTCGTCTCTGCATCCGACGTCGACGTCGAGAGCACTGTGTGTGTCTCCCGTTCTCTGCGCTCGCGCGGCGTTGCCAAGTTCCACCTCTCTCTCTCTCTCTCTCTCTTATTTTCCCTTTTCTGTTCCCTCTCTTTGCTTCCTTCTTCGTAGCATTTCTGATTCTACTCCCGACGTTCTTCCACTTTTTCACATACTTCTACCCGATCTGTCTTACCGTCCGCTTTTTTTCGTTGCCGTTTCTTTTTTTTTTATTCCCCTTAGGGGTTGGAGAGGGGCGAGGAGGAGACCGAGACCGGAAACGCGAGCCGGAAGCCGACAGCGACAACGCATCTTTTCTTCCTCTTAGCTACATCGCTCTCTCACAAATGCATCGTATTCTCGTTCATATTGTACTTTTTTAACTAACGATGGTCTCTCTCTCTCTCTCTCTCTGCCCCTCTTTCTCTCCCTATCTTGCAAACGTCAGACAGGCCGATTGACGATCGGATGTCGTTTAACGGAAAAATGGCAACCACGTCTAGATTGGCAAAAATGTTGCAATTTGCCTTCGCTAACTCTTCGTCTACCTTTCCAGCTGTCCTGTTTCCGTCTCTGATCATGATTCTCGAGCTCCGCCAATCGTCAACGGCTCTTCTGTTTGCGAAGTTTCATTTATTTTTTCTTCTTCTTCTTCTTCTCCCCTCGCGCTTCCGCATTTACTATTCTTCGCTTACTGGAGAAATTGTGGGATGAGTTAGCGCAACCCACGTCACTCACACTCACCAGGTCTTGCATATCCGCGACCCCACCACGACCCCCCACCCCGGCCGCCACACCCCGACCATTCGTTCGAGCTCTCACGGGGTATCTGCCACCACCATACCCCATACGCCATGTCCAGGTGCCACTTGTCGGGGCGTCGCAGCTTTGTCAAACGAGTTACGAGGCCATTCATGAAGAAAAAAAAAACAAAAAACTTTGCAGGGAGCGACAACCAAGTACACACACACAGGGGTAGCTCGTACCAAACGACTTTTCAACCCCTTTTTCGCCCTTTCTCTCTCTCGCCACTTCGCTACGTTAAACCTGCTTCGTGTACCAAAAGTTTACCCTCCTGACATATTTACCCTGAACGTACTTCATATTTATTTATCCAGATAATGCACAATATTTCGTACTTGTTATAAAACAATAGGGTGCAATGCACGAAATACGATATTATCGGATTTACTCCCCAAAGTTTTTCATAAAATCTCATTGGGGAAATGATTGATCACTTATTGGATTTCTTGGAATTAATTAGTAACTTTCTAGCTGGGGCAAGCCAACGACCCTTTTTTTTGGCCCCGTTAAACTTAACGAGGCTAGAATCATTACCAGCCGGCTGATGATTATGTATTTGAGCTCATCCGTGCGGGTGAAATCGTACAGAAAAGAGGATCCGATACTGAGAAACGTTTAGAACGGCCTCGCCTGCCTCGCTCACCTCAACACAACCAGCGCTTCTCTTGTTTGATTCTATTTTATTTTTTTCTCTTTTTTTTTTTTTTATAGTAGAACTGGAACTCTACGCCCTGCAATGCGCGCTATTATACATGGTTGAGTTGATCTACGGATAATGGGTGTGTACCCTTTTCATTCTGAGCTCATTTTGTTCCCTGAACGTTCCTGTGAAAGGGATTAAAAATTCTTGGCATAGTTTTGTTTTTTTTTTAACCAAACGCAACAAATCACTCTGTATTATACGAATAAAGATTAATTTTAGCTGCCATTGGCCATCGAGAATAAAATAATAAAAAATATTCTCACAAATGTAACGAAAAAAAATCATTATATAATATAAAATGCATGTGCAAAATGCAAAGCTATAAAAATTACCCACTTATCTGCCCTAACAACAGTGCAGTCCATGTCGAAATATTCGAACATCCAGCCTCATCAGACCTCGATAAATTTCTCATTATTTCGTGCATATGGAATTTCTCGTCTCGATATCTCGTTAAATAAAGTTTAATATTATTCCTTAAAAAATCTCGTTATTACTCCTACATTTGCTGGCCCTTCCCCTTCCAGTTTCGTAGTACGTTATATCAGCTTGGATATATCCTACCAACATGGGACTTTTTTTAAAAGATTGATTTTAGCTGCCATTGGCTATCGAGATGAAAATAATAAGAAAAATTCTCACGAATTTGACGAAAAAAAAAAAAAATCATTATCATTAAAAATGCTTATCACATTAAATGTTTTTGGGGGAAAAAAAAACAAAACTACCCGTATCATCAAATTTCTTTTTTTTTTTTTCAATGAGCTAAAACGTCTAGGAAGAAATTCCTCGAAACTCATTGACAATCGTGCAGCCACGAGGCCAAAATTACGTTTGCTCGACGCACGATAATTATTCCTTTCCTGGAAAACTCGTGATGGGTCTACGACCAGTAAATATATGCCCAGACCCAGCAAACTGCGGGAACATTTTTTCGTAACGATGACGAACGCGAGTGTCGACAGGCCCATAATAATATGGGCCTATGGGCCAAGGTGGTAGTTCATCGACATGTCGACAAGGAGATAAAGAGAAAAGTCGAGACTGAAGAAAAAGTACGGGAAAGAGAAAGAATAAAACCTGCGAGCACAGCTCAATGCTATATAGAGAGCTCAGAAAATCCTCCCGAAGTTGTAAAATATTCCCTCCAGGGAAAAAGCAGCGCGTTTCTCGAATTTCCGATGAGCTCTTCCCTCTCTCTCTCTCTCTCTCGTGGGCAATCCATTTAGTTTGGCTGTTCTCGCTTTGAGTGCATCTAATCTTGTATTTTGTGTTGATAAAAAAAAAAAATGAAAAATCGAATGAATGATAAAGGAAAAAAATGGCTCGGGATAGAAATTATTTTATCCACATTTCTGTAGCTCAACAATTTGAACGAATATTCAATCAATAAGCTGTCTAGTTAAATGAATTTTATGTTCTCTTAACGTTCTTTCGAGGCTCCATTCGAGCTGGAAATGCCAATTACACAACTGTGCATTATGCCAGAGGAGCTCCTGCGGTGCTTTTGTTTTATGGCAAATTTATTAGCTCCGTTGTGTTTTTTTTTTTTTTTTTTTTTTTTTTTTTTTTTTTTTTTACTGCATTGCGAAGAAGCAATTTAACATTCGCTGCTTCTATGGCAGTCAAAAAGGTGCTATTCGCCTCGGCCCTCTTCGCTCTGCACTCGGCTGAACAATGAGTTTGTAAAGGGTGCCACCACGTGCTATCAATGTTGAACGATTTTAGCCCATTTGTATGAATATATGAGCATCATCCCTCTGCATTCACAATTTTAAACGAATGTATACACTTCTCTCACTCTCTCTCTCTCTCATCACATTCGTAGGAATTAAAGGGAAAATGGAAATCAGTCCCTGTTCGCTCAATCAAACTGCCCTCTCACGGGGATTTCAAGCGTACATCATGTTCAATATTAAAATGGAATTTACTCTGATAAATATTTGTCGAACTTTTTTTTTTTATTATTTATTTTTGCTACGTGAAAAACAAATATCATCAATATTCAATTCAACGCCCATGTCGAAATTTACGGATGAACTGGGGGAACTTCCATCATGAAAATTTTAATAATTTCGCAACGAAGCACACAACTCTCTCCAGTCGCTTGCACACACGATAACAATAATACGATTTATCCCAAGGCATTTCGATGTTTGTGCTAATGGGAAATTTCTGATAGTAATCATTCCGATTAACGCGCTATAATCGGATATAGAAAATTAACACAAAATTCGGTCTCATTTAGTGGTAATTATCTGTACGATGATTGGAAATGCAAAAATTTATGAGGATGAGGAAATAGGGTGAGTGCAGCAGTAAATGAACAGGGACCAGTTAATGAACATTTCGCGCGAAGTATATCTGTATATAGTGATTTTAACACGGGTGTTCATTCACTGGTACAGAATATCAAGCGTTCATTCACTGGTCCACTCACTCCAGTCAAGTATAATGGAATGCATAATCGAAGAATTAAAAAAAAACAAAAACTAGAGTCAACGGGCCACTCTATCTTGATTTTTCTCTTTAATTTTAAACACATTTAAACGTTTTTTGTTTGCTTCTTTTGCTATTAGGGATGAAGCAGTTTAACGAAGTTGATAACAATACCACGCCCAAAAACATTGAAAAATATGTACAGATTTATCACCTCTTGAGGGGACTAGCAGGGTTTGAAATTGCAAAATAATTCGTTTTTCGGGTTTCCGGAGCAAAATTTTATCAGCGTATGCACGAACAGGCACAAAAGACAGTTTTTGACTTAAATCGAGATTTAGCGAGTGAATAAAAGGGAGAGGAAATAAAAATTGTCGAACCTACTTAGTGTCGACTAGTTAATATCTGGATACTTTGATTATCTACTCGTATCTGCGAAACTAAAAAAAAAATTTACCCACTTCCGCTCTACCCACAGTCCCCGTCAAAATGTTGAAGAGTCGACCAATTTCTCATTATTTCGCACATAAGTAATACTCGTCGCGATATCTCGTTAAATAAAGTATAATGTTTTTTGTTAAAAAAATCTCGCTATTATTCTTCCATTTGCTGAAATGTATTCTTTCAATTTCGTACGTTCTAATATTTTCGATATTGAAAAAAATAACGCCTTGCCAAGATCTTGGCAAGAGTTATAGAAAAAGTCCACGATAGTCTTGCAAAAGTCCCGAATATAATCATTTTTTTCCAATACCATTTTTGAGTTGCCTTTTCAAGACACTTGCCAAGATCTTGGCAAGAGTCTTTATTTTTTTCCGTGGAATCACGATCGTGTGACTTTTTGACCGTGTAACACAAATTTTATCCTGTATTCGTTATTCTTTCCAAACGCATTTTAAACCGCAATTGCTCGCATAAGTGACAATTTGAAAACGATAATACAGTTGAGTTCCTTTTTCAGTCAGTTGTCATTCCAAGACTTAATTTTTCCGCGGGGGATCCCAAGATCGTGAATTTTTGTTCGCGTAACGCTAATTTTAGCCTGGATTCGTTATTCTTTTCAAATGAATTTTAAAGTGCATTTGAATTGCTCGCATTTGAAAACGATATCTCAACTTTGATTATGCATCTGCTTACTCATCTTGATTTCGCTGTTTCAATTTCATCCGTTTTTGCAAATCTTAATATTGCACTCCCATGCAACTGTTGCCTCTTGTGCATCGCACCTATTTTTACTCCTGACTGGCCACCGAGCAAAAAATATGCATTTCAGCATATCGTGAATGTTTTCAAATTCTTTGAAAGCTTCACTTGCTCTTATTGTAGCAGTGAAGATGCAAAAATTACATCTCAATATTGAGTTCTCCTTCTTCTTCGCTTGAAGGATGATTCGAGACAATCCAAAATGCTTATTGAACAAGACAAGTTAATTTTTCTTACACTTTATTGTTATATACATTTGCAATTGGGATGGAAAGGAAACTTTTATTTCATGAGGGAACCTTTGAAGATGGAAAATTGCCTCTTGACCTCGAAAGCGACGATGCCAAGTGCCATACCGGTATTGAGACTTTCAACGTCGTTGGTCAACGGAACATTGACGCGAACACCACCATTTTCTCGTACCAATTCAATCGATTCGTAACTCAATCCTTCAGTCTCACCGCCAACAATCAGCACAACTTCGTTTGTCGTATAATCGACCGAGTAATATGGAATGACAGGAATATGAGCTGCTAATTCTTTGGCTGTCATCGTTTCTACCTCGTCAGTACTTTTCATCTCGGCTTCAGCTGTCATTTCGATCTCGTCATTTTCTCCAAATTTTTTCATCCTTTCATCGTCAGTTACGATGTCACTCGAAGCAGCGATGGATTTTTCAAATTTGATATCGTCGGTCGAATTAGGACTTGTCTCCGCAATCGGAGATTCGGATTCTTTGTCAGGATTCACCGTAACGTCGTTATCGGCTGCGAATATCTTTGAGTTTGGGCTTATCAGCGATTTTACATCCGGCCATTCGACAGATTTTGTGATGGATACACGAAAATGTGCTCCTGCAGCGCTTCTCAATACTTTTGCTTCCCAAACGTCAACGCAACCTGTTAATCGAATGGATGAAAACTGTATTTTTGGATATAAGAGGAAGTTCGATTGAGTGATTAACTACCTTTTGTCAGTATGACACGTTCGCATCCAACACCTGCTGCTGCCCGAAGAATCGAGCCCAAATTACCTGGCTCTCTCACATTGTCGCATATTATCGTTAGTGGTATCGTATCCTTTGTCGATTCTTTCTCAAATGACTCGGGACACGTGAATATTCCTGTAGATGATAAATTTATACAATTCGTAAATATCGTAATTAGTCAAATTAACGAAATTGAAGAATTTATTGAGTTTGAGCATTACCGATTATTCCTGGCGCTGTGGTGAGATTGGACCAAAGCTGAAGAGATGCGTATGGCACTTTATAGAGCTTCACACCTTTTGCTGGCAATTGCAATTTTTCAAGATCCAGCTTTCTGCTGAATAATATCATTTCTGGTATTAAGCCAGCTTTTATTGCATCACTTATCAAACGATGGCCTTCCAGCATTAGTTGTTTGTTTTTCTCTCTCATTTTTCTTGACTTTATGTTCATCATCAATGATCTGAAATTAAAAGAGGGATCACAAATAATTATTTTTTGAATATCAATCCCAACTTGAGTAGCTTTAGCTATCGTGATGAAATTTTGAATGAAAAATAGAGCAAAAGGATGCTGAAGATTAAATTCGGTGAAAATTTATTCAGGAAAAATTTTTATGAGATTTTTAGCTTTGAGCAATTTTAAAATAATTGAGTTAAATTGAAAATTTTCGACAGTTTGGGCCGGACTTTGCAGATTTAACTTATTTCTTTCTTCTTGGCAAGTTTCTTAAAATAAATTTTTCGATTATTTTAAAAATCGAGTTTTCAAGTTATTAAAAAATTTCAAAATTTACAGGATAGTTTTTTTTTTAATTACGATGAATTGAAGTAGCTGAATGACTCTTAAGTTTGGTACTCTAATGAATTCTCAAATTTTATGATGGAATAAACTTACCCCAATTTTCTATCACCTTCTGCTAATTTCAAGATATTTGGAGTGCCATCTTCCTTGTAAGTATCGTCACTCTCAATTCGTGGAGGTGTTTTTTTTGGTGGAACATGTCGAACCCTTTGTCTCAATGGCCGATGCTCAGGATCATCGTGGACAGTTTTCCTTGGTACAGATATAACTTCGGAGCTGTCCAAAACGATTTCCTCATTAATTACTGCAACGGGTCTGCGATGTACCCAACCGCAGTAATTTTGTTTCTTAATCAACGACTCAATATTTTGCGCTCTCCGAAAGTTCGCACATCTCAGGCATCGCATCGACGCTTGCAGAGAATTGAGTAACATTTTTAACGGGTTCGTATATATTTTATTCGCGTTACATTTGGCGATTTACTATTGTTTATACCGGAAAAGTTAAGTAGGTTATGCCCAAAAGTTCGCATAATCGCATTAAGCGTCTGAATTCGTTGGCATAGGTTATAAAACGTGCTCCAAAAAGTCACTACGGTAAAGTTAGCCGTTTCACTATAACTTTTCATTATTCGTTTCACGATCACCAATCGATTGTATGAATAAAATAATAAAAAAGGTATAGTGAAACGGTTAACTTCACGGTAGTGAGGAATGACCTATTAAAGTTGACCGGCCACTGTAAATCTATATAAAGTTGGCCTGAAACTTTAACTATTTCACTTTTTTCTTCTTCTACTCGTTAGGGAATCGTTGGGGAGTGTTTAGGAGTCTAATTAAAACGTAGGGGAGTCAACAGATCTTTTTAAATCGAGAAATTGAAATTTGAGTGTAAAGTTAGCCTGACGAAATTAGTTTTTTAACCGATTCGATTGTACGAGGTCTTAATGGACGCGAAATCGTTAAAGGGGGACGATTACCTGATTAAATCGTTACGGAGTCTTTAGTTTTTTGGTCAGATCGGAAAAACCATTCCGACCAGTTAAAGGACGAGCTACGTGTCATCTGAAGTTTGCCGCTGTATTTTTGGCTTTTTCGAATTTAATACGTATAAGTCCCACGCCTCGAACGTACAACCAAAAAGTTACTACGCAGTAGTCTCTACGAGTTTGCCCGTGAAACGGACAGATGGCACTGAATACACTTCCTTGTATATGGCCACTAAAATCTGAGATCGACGAGTGCTATTGCCAGAGAGAAACTACAAAAATGCAGCTGGCTGTCTACAGGGAAATAGATTTTATTACTTGTTAAAAAAGCCTCATTTTTCTATTTTCCTAGAGAGGGTTGATGTTTTGGGGAAAAACTGAAAACGTAATGTGTTTTCGTCCGAAAATTAGGAGAAAGAATCGACAGTTTTACATTGTCTCGTAGGGATTTTTGCTGCCATGGGACACTATCTGTCCCCCTCTTTTGCTGCCATATTTCACTAGCCGTTACCTTGGCAACGATAACAATGCAAAGCCGATTGTTCCGGGAGTGTAAACAATGAGGGTGAAAGTACTTTTACCTTTCTCATCGTTAAAATCACTCTGGATAAATGATTTAAAAATATGTGGAAAAATACAGTGATAGAAGCATCAGATAGAATATTCCCTGGTTTAGTGTATCATGACCGTGAAAAAGAATTTTGGGATATGGGTACTGTTTTATAAATATCTGTAAAAAAAATATTCGCTGTTTCCTATTTTCCATCAATATGACGTAATTTTTATTTATTCGTTTTGCCTCACAGAACACTTGGTGAGATCCAGTCTGCCGTTGCAAATGGCTCTGTACTTAAATTTATGGCTATTTCCAGCATGGTTCCTGATTACCCTGGCAAGCTTGGATGCTAAAGTACATACAAAAAATAAAAAGGATTAAAACAAATTTTAAATTTAGAGATTTTTTTACCCGTTTCTCTTTTTCCAGTATTATCTATTAACGAGCTTGTACAAATTTCTAACGATCACTGTACTAATAATTTTTTCTCTGCTGGAGTCTGTGAGACTTTACTTTGGATATCTTGGGAATTTAGCAGAAAAAGTATATAAAAATTTATCCCTTAACATTTTCTTTTACATCAATTCCAATGGATGATTTAATTCACAATTATTAAAATCTTTCATTGTAGATACCTGAACTGGCAAGCTTTTGGCTGATTTCGACTCTTTTACAATTACCACTTGCCCTCTTTATGTTTATCGATGGCAATGCGTTGCCCCCAATAATAGAGAGAATAGCACATGGTGTTATGATAATAGTTTTGGCCATTGAAATTATAACGGGAACAATAGCATTGAAAAAAACAGCGGATCATCATGCAAAAAGATTCTCCATGGCAAAGATTTATGGAATAGACAATTTTGCGATGAGCACATTGGAAAATGTAGTGCAAACATCATAATGCGATTGATCAGTAAAATGATCGCGAAAGATAATATAAATGTAAAAGGATTTTAAAAAAAAGTACTCATATTTTTCAATAAAGTTAATAATTGATAAATTATTCTTATATCTTTTTGTTATTTGTGTTATTTTAACCTATAAACACACTTTAGGGGTTTATACGACCCCAACCCCTCCCACGCAACAATGACTCCAATAATTCTGACTATTCGCTATTATTTCATGTAACGTTTCCGGAGAATGTTTGGTATTTTCTTGCAAGGAATCCACCAAATTCCGGAAGAATGAATTTCTTCAGTCAGCGATTCATGAGATGCGCGAGCCAGAGGGCGGCTAAGCGGTCACCGCACCAAGTACTGACCGCGCCGAATACTGCTTAACTCCAGTTACCGCTAGAGCTGTAAACAGACTGCGCGGCTATCGCGGTCGGTCTGATTGAAATTATTAATATGACCATTAATATAATCATTCACTAATTTATTTATATTTCCCAGTGAAAATAATAAATAATACAATTAATTCATCATCTATATGATTATTAATAATAGCTCATATCAGCCCGCCAATAAGATCAATAAATATTTATATTCCTCAGTGAAATTTTACTCGTGATTTCTATTGAGAAAATCGTTTAATGTCTTCTGAGATCGAGACCATATTCTTCGTAAAATTTGTGCACACACGTGACATTATTTTTTAGTCGTTTTGTAAAATTACTAATGGCGTCGAGAGTCGTTTCTTCCTTGTCCTCAACGTCCTCAGCGAGAGATTGAAGTATGTATGTTCGACTCGGTACCATGCGCGACAATAACTGCGTAGAACGTCAAAACCAAAGGAAATTTTGTTAATACATTTGCATTGCACAATGAGAATAATGAGATAATGCGTTTACCCCGAACAATTGCTTAGCCATCCAGCCGTGAAATGGTTCTAAAGATTCCTCGTATGATTTTTTCAGCATAGCGACGAGATCCTCAGTACTCTTCTCGGCTTTCCAATCTTCGATGATTTTATCAAAAAATAACTGAATCATTTGCAAGCATCTGAAAAATTGTAACAGCTTGTAGATAAAGAGAAAAAAAAAATATATACATATATTTAAATCATCGAGGATTATGCCATTGCCTAGTTAACCATAGTAGAGCATCGGTTGCAATCATACTGTCACCTATCGCTATTTCAAGTAAAACCATATCCTGCAGCGTAGCGTTTATCTCCACATCCGTTAAATATCTCGTGTTAAGTTTCTGTAAGTTAATCGGCGTCATTCCCGGCATATTTCCTCTTTAAAATTGTATACGGCCATTCGCAGACTCACCTCAATATTTCTCTGCATATCGTATCTAACAGGAGCGAAAAGCTTTCCAAATTTATCTGAAATTCATTGGAAATATTTCCACACTTATTTAAGGTAAAAAATATATTACTATGATTTGGAATAATTGCATCGACGTATGAGGTTAAATTCAAATTGTAAAGCTCACCCATCAATTTGATAACACCACGAGATGCATATAAAAATTCCTTCGTGTCGATTCTATCGTTTATTATATCAGGAAAATGTGATAATATACCGGATAAAGTTTCATGATTATCTTCCTCGCTCGAGTCACGTTTTGACTTCGACATTATCAATTCGAATATGAAAAATGTATAATTCGGCAAATGTCTCATTGACGCTACATTGTTTTTTTTTTCTTTTTTTTTTTGTGTAATACAAATATAGTAAAACTATTATTTTGGCCAAATAAGGAATAAAACACTTTGAATTACATTCTATAATTGCCTTTATATTTATTTTTCTTCTCCCATGACGATCCTTCGGAGATCATTTGGGCTCATAAATACATTTATATTGTCCTCCGTATATTATAATCTCTTCAGCTAGCCTATGTTATTAAAATAATTTATGAAATAATACTGTACATACGGGTTGATACAATATACAATTTTTGTATGCCTATAGCGAGTGTATATATGCGTTATATATCGCCTAATAATATCGATTTTTGTTTTATTCTTTCGGATGTTCGAGGGATGATTTCTATGCAAGTTGGATCTATTCAATTTCATACAATGCAACAGGCGCATTGAAGTATATAGCTTTGTTTTTTGTGCTTCAATCCTGTCAATATTCATTTATCTGTCATTCTTCAGGAAAATTGGATAAAGATTTTCTTGTTTTTTTTTTCTCTTTACCTCGGAATACACATGACTATTTAAATATAAGTTGTATGAGCCAAGATTTGTACTACCTTCATGGAATAACCATCATCATTTCATCCTCAAATTCTTCTTTACGTTTCCGGTTATCATCTTTGTCCGGCATTTCTGTTTACGGTTCATAGAAATATCATTTTTTTTATTTATTATTTTTGGTGATTGCGAAAGATCATTGTCAGTTTGTCGCGTCTTTCTCGTGTTCAACAAAAAAAAAAATATATATATATATATATACTATATGCATATACTTTTTAACAGAATGGAAGCAGATAGGCTCGAAGCTATGAATGAGCGTTTGAGCGAGAGTTTTGGTAGCAGCGAGCACAGGTTTTCTTTTTTTTTTCCAGATCGGTAAAAATCAAGTTGACTAGCGTCTGTGTGTATTTTTTTTTTCAAGCAAAAGGCGTGTCAGCGATGAATCAAAATCTCGTGTCTCGTTCAAAGAGGTCAGGATTTTTTTAGTTTTTTTTCTTTTCAAAATGCCGTTGGTAATGGATGTTTGAGTACATTTCCGAGGGAATCTTCGGCGACAATTGTGAGAGGAACGAGACACTGGGGAGGTGGTAGAGGCACGAGAGCCTCGAGTGGTGGCCGAGTACCCGGAAATTGACGAGAACTCACGACCATTCCACCGGAAGATTCACGTAATTCCATTACTCGTACTCCGTATCGCGAACGAACAGTATTTCTGCAACAAAATAAAACATTGACAATGAAACGATAACGTTTAGGTAGTTGACGTAAAAAAAAAAAAAATCTTCCAGAGGAAAGACGGCCAATTTTCATTACTTTGAAGTGAAAATAAAATTTACCCATCCCATGACTGATTCGATATTAATTATTCGAAGAATTCTCAAGAATTTTAGACAAGATAAAATGGAATATTAAGGATGAGAAAATAAAAAATGAGAACAAAAATTTAGTCAATTAAATAGTGAAAAAAATGAATAAATAATTAGCCAAAGAGTTTTATAATTATAGCAAAGTAACGAAATAAATACATCCCTTATGCAAAGTACGACATATTTTTTTGGTAAAAAAAAATCACCTCTTTCCATCATACTCGATCTCTCGATGATCGCGATGGCGCAAATTGTCTATTCTTCCATTGAACCAACGATGATAAGCCAATAGAGCTGCGCACGATGGACCCCAAAAAGTTCGATCGGATTGTGGCGAAGGTTCCATGGTGGAGATTGTTTTGGCAAAGGATCGATTGAGTTCGGGACTGGCAGGTGCGGAAAGTCTTCCCGGTTGTGGTCTTGGACTGGAGGATGGCGATGGTCTTGAAGTCTCGGACAGCAATCGTCCGCGTCTTGGACTGGCAAGAATTGGTTCTTGTACAGTGACAGTGACACTGAGAGGTCTGCTAATGGCGATAGTCGTGTGTTGCGGATCTCTTCGAATTGGATTGCGATTAGCGTCAATTCCACAGCCACCGACAAAAACGCGATCGACATAATCAAAGCCACGTCCCATGATGCCCTCTCGGGTATGGCCAAGATCAAAAGTATGGCCAAGTTCATGAAGTACCGAGCCCAATGTTGTAGCGAGACAACCGCCATGAGTGCCACGATAATTACTGTCGTCCATCAATTGTTCCGTATCGACGATCGTAGTGTCGAGAAATTTTGGCAATACTTGAGCCATGCATGTTGGCCATGTGTGAAGACATGCAGAGCCAAATAGAGCTAAGCCACCACCACCCAAAGCCGCATGTCCCTGAGTTCTTGCCAGTGTAGCCTCGTGAGTACGTGGATTTGGTGCTCCTCTGTATCTCGTGCAGGACAAAAATGCCATGTATTTTCGATCCCTCGAGGCCAATGGCCCAGTCATCAATTCACGTCCGATAAATTCCCAAAGTTCTCTCTGTGACATTGCCCTGGCTTGGTCGACATTCAGTGTGCTGTGCATAACGAGACACTCGGGACCATCGAGATCTCTCTCAAGCTGAAATGTTTTTTTACCATGTCCTGCCTCTCGCAACTTCTCCGCTGTCAAAGTTTGCAACAGTCTCGCTCCCAATCCTATACGAGTTGCGGCACTTTCAGGTGATCGATCCTCCCCCCTTGGACCCTGAAAGTATCCCTCGTGACCGGAACATATCACGTAGACTGGAGTTACTCGAAGTCTTGTTGTTCGAGGCTCGTGTATCAGAGTTATTTTTCTCTTAAAACCACCCGCTTCGAGCTCAAGCCGGTTTGAACCGTGTGACAGATCGACAAGTACTCGAAATTCTCCACCAACAACGGGCCATTGTGAGCTCACATTTTTTATACCACGAACACTAACGTATGAGCACAGAGCAGGGGCTCGACCACGTATTAGAGCGAGACTGTACGTCAGGGTCTCACCATCTGTTACATTAGTTATTACTATTCCCTCGGTATTTCCATTTCCGATGAAACCATTGCGGCGATGATTGTTGTCAGTCAACGGGGCACGAGCAAGTACCTGGAAACATAGATTTTTTTTTAGTCGATGGAATTTAATTGATTAAAGTATACAGAGGAGACTGAGAAAAAAAATATATATATATTGAAAATTTTGGGCTTTTGAGCGTTTTCACGTGGAATTTTTCAATTTTTAGATAAACTTGGTGTGAATCAGCGAGCTATTTCCTAGATTTCTTAGGCATGCTATAGATACTTTGAAGTTACATCGGTCTTGAATTTACACAATTTTTCACATTTAGATAAAGATATTATTCTATAAAGCAATAGCCATATCTCTCCTTATCAAGTAGAAAAAGACGGTAATAATTATTCCTCCTTCGTTTATTCAGATTCTATAAATTTGCAAAATTCGATAGATCGATTTTAAAAATGAATACAAATTTTTTTCACGATGAAATTGAGCGCAAAGTAGAAGTTTCCTGACATATCAGAAAAGAGAGTTGCAGCCATTTTTATAAAATAACTTCTGTGGCGAAATTAAAAAAAATAATAATATTTCCAATTTCTACAGAATCAAAAAATTCTGTACCCTAAATTTCTATATAGAACATATGTGTATTATTATGGCGGGAAGGAGTTGCAAATAGGCTTGTCCATAACACAAAACAGACAATAAATGTAAAAATTGAATTGAATAAATTTCTATATGCTATCAAAATAGCTGCAAGCATATCAATTGATCGATATAAATTAATTTTTATTTGATAACAATAATAGTAATAAAATGGTAATATGAAAATTTTAAATCTCATTTGACAGATCGCAACTGCTCTGTTGCCATGAGATTTTTGTCATTCGAGGATTTATTTACATCAATAATTCTTCCAGAATTGAGGTTAGAATAATCCCCACCCCCTCCTGCCCCACTGAGAATTAAGAATAAACAAAAATTCCATACCACACTGTTTCTTGTTCCACGGTGTTTTTTCATTTGTTACTTTCGTACACCATCAGCTGATAACTGATAATTAAGGGTTCTTTTTCCATTAAAAAATTGAAAATTCATTCAAAATTTCCTTCATTTATTTAGTAATTAGAGTTTAATAGAGTTTCATACTTTTTTACATTATTAGCATGGAACAGAAATAATTGTACCAAACGAAAGGAACATTTTTTACCATCTGACGATAAGACCCGAGTCAAGGCTCGCAGCCCTGATAAATACTGCGATCTGGTGACGAGAAATGAAACTGTCGATTCATTCGAGATTTGAGAGAGAGAGAGAGGGACTTAAGCCATATATTGTCCAGCAGCTTGATAAATCTATCGAACGCCTCTACGTTGAATTTTACAAATATCACGAGCCCTTAAACATCATAATTAATTACAAATCGAGATATATCTCAACCCCATGAACCGATTTTTTGTCTTCAATTGAACGTGACGTAATAATACTCTGAATGAAAAGGCAAACATGCTGCGCATTCTTTCGTCCAAATTTTAATTCGTCCAAGTCGCAAAATATATTTGATAGGTGTGGCCCTCAAGGTCCATAGAAAAAAAAAAAAAAAAAACTGATTTTCGAGGTCAATAAACGAATCATGTTGCGAAAAGATATTCCCTGTACGATGGAATAAGATTTAAGAGTCACGTGTGACTGTCGGGTGTCAAGAGAAACCCGTTGGCGCAACGTTGAAGCAGTTTATTGCGGATTACAAGTAGTAAGGATCAACGCATGTCAGACGGACACTGCATTAACCCCAATACTAATATTGTAAATAAATATATATCGAGGCATGTGAATGAGGCGGCGCCGAGATTATTATAACAGAGAGCACGATTGTGACTCACTCTCTGACTTGGACAAATTCACACAATTACAAACCCAAACCCACACAAAGCCGAGAGACTTCCGGTCAATTCGCGAATGATCGGCTCTCGTGAAATGCCAAATTATTGCGTTTTATGTGTACGACTCATTGCGGATCGTTGCAAAAACTTCGACGATACGATTCACTCAGTTTTATTGACTGGCCAATGAAAAAAAAAATAATGAAAAAAACAAAACAAAATAATTTAAAAAAAAAAAAAACACTTTCGAGGGTAGTGAACTTACCATTTTCGAAGGAAGCACGAGAGGTAATAGAACTTGCCGCAGAACACGACGTACAGCCAGCCGGCTCCGAACATGCGGCGAGACTGTGGCGCCGGGACGTCGGACGCCGGTACTACGGCGCCGATGCAGCGGCGCATGCAGCCTTCCTGTACGCGCACCCGCACTGTCCAACCCTCTCCCACCACGAAAAAAAAAACACCACCCTTGCTCAGTGGTGAACGTGGCAACCCTCGGTACGAAAGTTGTCTTCTTCCCCCCCCCCCCCCCCCCCTCTCGCCCTCTCTCTCTCTCTCTCTCTCTCTCACTCTTCGCCTCTTTCTCTTCTCTCCCTCTCTCCCTCTTTCTCTTTCTCACCCACTTTCTCTTCACCCTTTGGGGCCGGCAAACCCCCTCTCGTGATCATGCCGCGTTTCCACTGCGTCCCGGGATTATTCCGCGAGGTGCCTCGCCATATAATTATACGACACTTCTGTGTACTCATGTTTATGCACCAATCACTCCTACTTGGTCGTAATTAGCCCAAAAACCTAAAGCATTAGGCAAATTATACCCCATTCATGATTGCACTTGCTAGATTTATCCCTCCGCGCATAAACATATTTGTTTATGTCCCTTCAGCTAGATTGACCTTCTTACTCTTACTAATGGAGGATTTTTCTAAATTGGGCCCCAGAGATGCTAGCTAGAATGACCCCAACAAAATTCGGGCAAAAAAAAACAAATGATCTGGGATTTACTGATGAAAAATCTGATGCTTAGATGATGATCTACAGATGGCTTAAGTCGCATAATGAACAAATTTTCTATTCCTCCGCCTCCTCTCTCTCTCTCTCTCTCTCTCTCTCTCTCTCTCTCTACGTGTTTACGTAACGTTAAATCGTGAGATTGGGGGTGGAATCAGGGTGGAAGGGAGAAGTTTAGCCAGGCGAAAACGAAAACAAAGAGGAGTAAAAGAAAACAGTGAAACGTTCACGTCGACCTACTGGGAGAATACCGATCGAACATGAACAGCTACTCTTTGCCTATTATATTTACTATAGTATTTCAATTTGTACGGATTTATTGAAAGTTTAACCTCTCCCTCGGTCTGGTTATACGATTGCCTTTTAACGAGACTATAACCACGAAATTGAATAATTTTCCATATTTTTGGGAAGGTCGTCAGGGTAGATTGGAAAACGTGAATGAGCAAAAAGAGAGGCAGAGGGTAAAGACTTTCAACGAGAATTCAATTGTTCGTTACTGGTACGGGGGGGGGAGGGAGGCTCAGGAGTTTGTCTACTCTGGGAGTCACCAGACGTTTTCGCGCAAGCGTGTCAAGGTCGACGCAGAGACTCTGCATGCTGCATCAGAGGTTGCCAGGAGAGTCAATCGTCTAGATCTACCGAGCCAGGTGCATCGAGGCACGAGAATTGCAACGATAATTTCAATCTCCTACTGTATATTCGATATATGTGGAGAAAGAACGCGGGTAATGTCGATCAATAAAAAGTGTTTGGTATTTTCTAAAAATGAAATCCATTTTTTGCTAAATTGACACAAAAATTAAAAAGATAATTATTTTATGTTAAATTATCAATGGAACAATTAATATAGTTGGCGGATAATTATTTTCTTATTGATTATAAATTACGGTAAAATTACTAGAACTGGCCCACTTTTTGGGACGTGCCAATCAAGGTGCGATTATTTTCACGAGAAAATTCGAAATTTAGGTATCCAATATTGTCCCATTCTCACCGTACACTATATATAGTAATGAAAGAAAAAGTATTAGAAAATAATATTCCATAGGTAGGATGAGAATATATATGTGGGAAAATTTGATTGTCTTTGGCATCAAGTTTTTCGATGAAGATCCAAACTGTTAGATACGATAAAATCGACCAAGTTCGATCGTAAATTTCAAAATTTTAATTTCAATTTTGTCCTAACGTACATAACGTTATCAAATAGGCAAATGTCGAGGTTATAGGTCGTTGAATATCAGATCTAGATAAACTTGAATCGTTGCTACTTTTTCTTTCAATCTTACAGCGAACGAAGCATATACGATTTAATTTGAATAATCGTAAAATATCGGAAAAGAAAGCCATCAAAGTCACCAGACGATTTTAGACAGGAGCAAAGCTATTCGTTTCAAATGAGATGGTTGAGGGTTATTATAATTATTTTAGAGTTGCGATACTATTAGCTGACATTCAACTCGTGTCAAAAAGGTCATCAGCAAAAGAGTCAAAACGCTTTCGATGTAAAGAATATTTATCAAATAATTAAGATGAATTTATAAAATAAATGAATCACGTTGATGAAGAAAATCAAATAAATTGATAAAATAAATGAAATTAAGTGATTAAATTAATCAAACAATTTTTTTTTAATTGAATTAAATTATTTTATCAAGTAAATCAATGCACGTGAACAATAATTGTGCGTTTTTTAAATCGGCCATAACTCTCGCGGTCTGATTTATCGTTGGACATGTGTCTATGCCTGACAGAGATTCGTGGAGTACAGAATCGGGAGAGAAAAGAGATATACTTTTTTAATTAGGGAACCCTTAGGTTTCCCTAATTAGGGAACTCTATGAATTCCCGAGAGTTGGACATGGAGTGAAGGAAGATCGAAGCCTTTTTGTTTCTATTTATCTTGATTTACACGAGGCATATTAACATATATATATATATATGCACATACGCGATGCAAAGAGCAGCAAAAGAGAGAAGTTGCGGGAAGAGTTTTGATGATGAGGGAGAAAAGGTGGAGAAGATATCGCGCTTGCCTATTATCGCTATGTATAGGAGATAGTAGGCCAACTTTCGAGATGACAGTTTTATCTCGGTGCAATCCGAGAGAGCGTTCAACTGTACGTACGTACGTACATATATATATATATATAGAGAGCGGGCCGAACCATCGGCTGCTGCTGCTGCTATACAGCAAGATCTCGGGCGCGACGTGGATTGAGGGGAAAACACGTTGCTCACGTTTTCGCTACTTTCCGAGATGAGAGCATACATATCGCTATACAACATATATATATATATGAACGACAAGCCGTTCTAGATCGTGAGAACGGCGAAATCGAATCCGTGGGCATATCGAGTTCTCGTTATTGTGTGCCATACGACGTTAGTACGAATATATAAAGAAGTTTCGACAAATACGGATATAATGCCGTCATGCTTATTGCAATTTATAGAGCAGAGTATTGGGCAAAAGAGTTTTAAATAGTTCGTCCCTAAGGTGAATTTTAGTCCTACGAGCATTACGGAAAACAATATGATATGTAAACAAAACTATACATATTTGAAATTCCTTCTAATTTCTTCAATATCGCAAATAATTGGAGACAATGTGTTGTATTTACGTAAAATAATCGTAATGGCTGTAACAAGGATTCGTGATAATAAAATGTTTTTCATTTAGTTTGATGAAACACACAGAGAAAAAAAGTCCAGTAGGAGTTTCAGCATGTTAGAAGATTCTACACACTAATAAATTTTGATATAATTTTGACTTTTGGGTCGCAGAATAGCAGGGAATATCTTTGCCGTTTTAATCGTAAATTTGACCTCAGGGTCGATCCTAATTTTTTGTGTATATGAATAAATGTTCATTTCACCGCTAACAGGAATAATAAAAATTAGGATTTAGGTTCGAGCTTAAAATTGAACTTGAGATGAAATTTACGAGTGAAGATCCTTGGGGCTTCGTTCTCTGTGTAATTTAATTTGATGAAACATATAGAGAAAAAAAGGTCCAGTAGGAGTTTCAGCATGTTAGAAGATTCTACACACAAACAAGCGAGAGCATGTTCGGTGCATATAAGCGAGAGCATGTTCGGTGTATATAAGCGAGAGCATGTTCGGTGTATATAAGCGAGGGCATGTTCGGTGTATATAAGCGAGGGCATGTTCGGTGTATATAAGCGAGAGCATGTTCGGTGTATATAGGCGAGAGCATGTTCGGTGTATATGAGCGAGAGCATGTTCGGTGTATATAAGCGAGAGCATGTTCGGTGTATATAAGCGAGAGCATGTTCGGTGCATATAAGCGAGAGCATGTTCGATGTAAATAAGCGAGAGCATGTTCGGTGTATATAAGCGAGATCATGTTCGGTGTATTTAAGCGAGAGCATGTTCGATGTAAATAAGCGAGATCATGTTCGGTGTACTTAAGCGAGAGCATGTTCGATGTAAATAAGCGAGAGCATGTTAGGTGTATATAAGCGAGATCATGTTCGGTGCATATAAGCGAGAGCATGTTCGGTGTATATAAGCGAGAACATGTTCGGTGCATATAATCGAGAGCATGTTCGATGTAAATAAGCGAGAGCATGTTCGGTGTATATACGCGAGAGCATGTTCGGTGTATATAAGCGAGAGCATGTTCGGTGTATATAAGCGAGATCATGTTTGGTGTATATAAGCGAGAGCATGTTCGGTGTATATAAGCGAGAGCATGTTCGGCGTATATAAGCGAGAGCATGTTCGGTGTATATAAGCGAGATCATGTTTGGTGTATATAAGCGAGAGCATGTTCGGTGTATATAAGCGAGAGCATGTTCGGCGTATATAAGCGAGAGCATGTTCGATGTAAATAAGCGAGAGCATGTTCGATGTAAATAAGCGAGAGCATGTTCGGTGTATATAAGCGAGAACATGTTCGGTGCATATAATCGAGAGCATGTTCGATGTAAATAAGCGAGAGCATGTTCGGTGTATATACGCGAGAGCATGTTCGGTGTATATAAGCGAGAGCATGTTCGGTGTATATAAGCGAGATCATGTTTGGTGTATATAAGCGAGAGCATGTTCGGTGTATATAAGCGAGAGCATGTTCGGCGTATATAAGCGAGAGCATGTTCGGTGTATATAAGCGAGATCATGTTTGGTGTATATAAGCGAGAGCATGTTCGGTGTATATAAGCGAGAGCATGTTCGGCGTATATAAGCGAGAGCATGTTCGATGTAAATAAGCGAGAGCATGTTCGATGTAAATAAGCGAGAGCATGTTCGATGTATATAAGCGAGAGCATGTTCGGCGTATATAAGCGAGAGCATGTTCGATGTAAATAAGCGAGAGCATGTTCGATGTAAATAAGCGAGAGCATGTTCGATGTATATAAGCGAGAGCATGTTCGGTGTATATAAGCGAGAGAGATGCTAGAGAGTACATACATTCTCTATATTGTCCGACTTATCCGATCTCACTGCGTTAAAATCATTTCACCCCGCGCAAGGAGTGAATTGACGATGTGATCAGAGGGCAGAAGGAAGGGGAGGAACTCTCATGGATCACTCGCGACGACGATGTCGTCTCCGTCGTCGTCGTCGACGCCGCGCTCTCTGCTGGTGGCCGCGAGGTTAGCGACCGTGAAAGTACTCCTTGCAAGTGGGACGGCCATTTTTTTTTAAATCGTTGCGACGATTGCGTGCGCCCACAACCGACCTACATTCGCGAGGTCGATGCGCCTTGCCTGGGGCAGAGATACACGTCCCGCTCGCGCTCTCCTCGAGCTCTTGCTAGCAAACGATCGCACAGTTTCCTCGTTGTTTTCTCACCTCTTCGTCTTTGCCGATCTGATATATATATATATATATACATCCAACACAAGTTTTACACGATAGCTATATATATATAGATGACTTCCACTACTATAAGTGAGCCTCTCTGTGTACATATGATGATGGCACATTACTCGAAAGAAAGTGCAATTCCTAAACGATCTCATTACACGATGACTTTTTTGCATCGCTCATCCTCACGATGTACGCACTCGATTCATCTATATATATATATATATATATACATGTGTGTGTGTGTGTGTTTGTATGTATTCGTGTCAGATACTGTTGCACACGCGAAATTTATCAGGTAATGCCTCGGTGCAGTGTGCCTGTGTATGTGTGTATGTGTTTGTTGGCGTAAAAACATTAACGATTTCCTTCTTCATCAACTATCTCCTCTCGATAGCTTTCTTCGATCTTCCTCTCATACATTTTTTTTTAGCACTCTCATTTCTAATACACGACATGATATATATATATATATATATATAAATATATATCACATGGATATTGATATATAAATGTTGAGTAAAGAGGACAGCGATGAAAATTTCGATCAGGGACTGTCAAAATTTATTCTACTTATATAGAATAAATTTTGACAGTGCCTGATCGAAATTTTCGAATTTTTGAATGAAAACAGGACCTTATTTCATCTTTTGCTATTCATTCAATTTTGTGGTTAATTAATTTTTTTGACTTTTATGATTTTTTTTTATCCTTGAGAGCAATATTGTATGAAAATTGATTAATTGATTGTTCATATAAATTATATTGTGCGTTTATTTATACAAAGAGATCTTGAATAAACAAACTGACGAAGAAGGACGAAAGCGCGTGTTACCTTATCGGTCAACCAGGAAATATGTCCTCTGGGGGAGGGGCAAAGATATACATATATACATATATATATGAAATCCGAAAAGAAAAAGGTGTGCATTCTGGTGCTCTCGCGATGCCTCTTGGCCGGTACCACGAACTTACATATATATATATATATATATATATATATATATATATACACACATATGTATATATATATATATAGGCTCTTATTTTCTCTTGCGAAATCGGCAACGATCTCGCGTCAATGAACTCTTCGAGCGGAATCGGGACGAGACAGCGAGTGACAGAGAGTAAAAAAAAAAAAAAAAAATAGGGCAGGATTAGAGAAAAATGTTTTTGGAAAAAAATATTGAGGAAGCGATTTGCTCATATGCATTATAAAAATTGAATAAAGTGGGCAATCCGATCGATCGATTGGCAAATGTTAGCTTTCATTTTAGTTCCACCTGAGAGTTCTATATATGTATACATATATACGCGTTTGGGTAATATACAAGGTGAGGCTTCGATAATTAAAAGGTTTTCGCGATACGCACCAGTTTATCAAAGACGAAGTGGCAGAAAAAAAAAAAAAAAAAAAAAAAACAAAAAAGAAACGAAGAAAAGAAGAAAGAAAGAGAAATTCGAGTGAAACGTTCTAACGTCACTTTTGTGGTGAGAGGATCTCGCGAACGAAAAAGCGTTTCTGGAGAAAGAAGAAGAGTTAAAAAAAAAAAAAAAAAAAAAAAAAAAGAAAGAAAACTGGGAGAGGCCACGACGTCTTCTCTCGGGCTCATCTTCTTTTCTTAGCGAGAAGCGCCCGATATCTTTTTTCCGGCGCCGGAGATGAGAGTCAAGCGCTCTCTCTCTCTTTGGGACGATTACACACATGCAACAGAATGTTTTGTCGTTGACTTTACTTATATATATATATATATATGCACATATATACACATATATACATATATATATACATATAAATACATATATATATACATATAAATACATATATATATATAGAGTTTATACATGGTTCGCTCGCTTTCCCATGTGCCTGCCAATGAGAGGCCTCGATCTTTTACTCTCTCGGCCGAAGAGAGCATCACGCACGTATATACAAACACAGAGATCATCTCATTGCGGTGGAAAAGAAACGTTTACTTTTCTATATGCACTCTCCCGCGCAAACTATATAGATATCTCCGTAGCTTCTTTGGTATAGAATTATCATACACCGGACTTTTGGTGCATGTAGGTCTACGAGAGCGATCGAGTTTGAATGGCGAGAAGAGAAACGACGAGAGAGGTGAACGAGAATCCCCTATAGATATGAGGTGAATAACCGTACGAATTAACCGTATATATTAAAAGAGAGAGAGAGAGAGAGAGAGGCGTGCCAATAATTTATTCACAAATAACCTTCTCATTTTTCATGCCTGTCTTTTATTTTATTTTCATCATTATACCATGGGCGAAAAAATCATCAATTCTCATATAATTCAGCAAAAGTCTCGAGCCTAGATTCATTTTTCTCAATGTGTAATATTGTGCCGAGAGAAATTGGGAAAATGGGAAATTGGAAAAACGAAAGAACATCATCGAGGAAATGAAAAATAAACTGACATTTTTCTTTATAACTCATACTCAAAAATCTTAAACAATTATTTTATCTATTCAAGTTCCGGCTGTCTCGAAGCTTTTTTCGATTTTTCGATCTTAAAATATTCATAAAAATTTGTATTAAGTGAGTTATGTCTTTTGTTTTATACTTTTCCTGATGGTTTTGGGGGGCTGTAAGTGTTTATGTGGTGGTATTTGTGTGCTTGTCTAAATTTTCAGATGCATTTTTCACGGGTCAATTATTATTATTATTATTATTATTATTATTGGTGTGCATCAGAAACGACGATAAATCCTCGCTTTTTTTTCTACATTTTAATACTCTCCTTCCCCTACTCTCGTATTACGCCCAGCTTTTCTCTCTTATCTCTATAACTCGTTACCGTCTCCTCTCCGTTCGTGCGCGAGTATAAGTCGGTCGATTATAAATAAAAGTACAACTTGGTTGTGTCGCTCGTGCTCCACTTGTGGCGTGCCAGTACCAGCACTTTCATAACAGAAAGAGCGGTCCGCGAAGTTCTCTCTCGCTGATGGTATGGGATCGCAAACCGCATACGCAAGAAAACGTGCTCGACGTTTTCTCTCTCTCTCTCTCTCTCTCTCTCTCTCTCTCTCTCTCTCTCTGTGTGTGTGTCGCTGGAGCTGGAAATGCTCAAAAAAAGAAGAAAAAAAAAAGAGAAAAAACAATTCTCACGTCGGGAAATGAAGAGACGAAAAAATTGAAGGAGAGTGAGAAGCTCGGAGGCTTTTCTGTTCGTGCAGTTCTCGCTCGATACTTGCATAAACAGAGAGGAGATGCACCAAAGATCTGGCCAAGTGGAGAGTCTGCGGCTCTCACGTTTGGATTGAGAGAGAGAGAGAGAGAAATGTGAGAGGG
>OY769904.1:3144391-3186891 GCA_963669185.1 Dyspetes luteomarginatus
ATAAGGACACGTGAAAAGACCGAGGGAGGTTACATCGGAATGAGAAAAAAATCAAAAATATCTCGCCAAATTTATTAATTTTAAAGCATTGGGGGATCAAACAAAAAAAAAAGACAACTTAATACAGAGAAATATTTTTATAGTAGAGTTGAATTAATTTTTAAACAGAAGAATCATTAAAATTATAAAAAATTATAAATAAAATTAAAATGTGGGAAAAAAATTGTCAATGACATATACGGGCTGAATTATTGAGTGTCAATAACCCCGACGGAAGTCGTCGAACTTTTTCATCCAACACACTCGAGCGTTATTATACGATTTATTATCAGAGGTTAATATACGAATATTCTGTATATTTTAAAAGTGAGGTCGACTGAAAAGTTAAGAGACGGAGGGAAATTTATATATATCTATATATAGTCGGACAGAGGCCAAGGGTAAAAGTCGTGAATTGCACTCGCAATGGTTAACATCCTATATATATATATATATATAGGCACGTAGAGAGGATCGAGTACTCTTCCCTCTTCGCCGGCGCTCACGTTTGTCTCTATATATGCTCTCGCTATAATGTCAGGTGAAAGCAGGGAGAGCTGCGAGCGTCCCGGGAAGGCTCTTTCTTTACGTCGTTGATCCGCGATTAAACAACCTCGCACGATCGTTTATCACGAAAATTTAAAATAAACAAATTAAAGATTTTTTTTTTTTTTTTTCGTTGAAATCATTCAGCGAGAAAATAATCGCGAATAATTAATTCGAGACAATAACAATGACAACTTTTTTTTTAAATCGAATACATGCTACCAGTTTGGCTTAATTATTATTTTATAATGAATGTTTGTTTTTTTATAATATAATTGAACTTTGATTCTTTTGTTGAAAAAATTAATCTAATTATTATTTTATTTCGATTATTATTTTTTATATATATGTATAGAACCAGCAGCGGTCGGTTAGGTAATGAGGGTCAACATTTATAACAAAAAAATAAACATGGAAAATTATTTCGAGTCGTGAAAGTGTATAAATGCTTAGAAAAGCTATTGCAAGGAAATTTCTCTAATTTTCTAGTGATCCATTTGAAGTCTCAAAGAGATCAATCAATATGAATGGAACAGATAAGAAAAAGATACTTATCGCAGAATGATGTGTATTAATTTTGAAACACTCGACGGTTCGTTTCGATAATTTCCATAAACCGAAGAGTTATTATGTGAATATGCAATATGCTCTTTACAAAAAAAAAAATTTAATATTTCAATGAAGGTTAAAAATGAACAAAAAAAAAAAATACTTATCGCAGAATGATATGTATTAATTTTGAAACACTCGACGGTTCGTTTCGATAATTTCCATAAACCGAAGAGTTATTATGTGAATATGCAATATACTCTTTACAAATTTTTTTTTTTTTTAAATATTTCAATGAAGGTTAAAAATGAACAAAAAAAAATACCATAAAGGCGAACCGTTTCAACGAGAGATTTTATAGCTTCCTTTGACAATATTTACGCTAAAATACCTGCGTGACTAATCTGACCCAGGGACTACCTTAAAAATGCATAAAAAGTGTCTTGTGTCAGTCTCTCATTGTGATCTCTATATATCCCAATGATGTGAGAAAGACACGATAAAGAGAGTGAGAACGTTACACGGATAAAACGAGGTGACAAGCTGGAGAGTGAACGACGTCGTTGGTACTGATCTCTCTCTCTCTCTCTCTCACTCTCTCTCTCGCTCTCTCTTTCTCTCTCGCTCTCTATGAGTTACTACTATTACTACTACTTCCAGTACTACAATATAAATTCATATACACATATATAACACTGTTGGTAATACTTGCTGCTGTGCGGAGAGAGTAGGCCAATGCCAGTGTCAGCAGCTCTCGGTTATATGGCCTATAGCCACAGACCCGAGCAAACTTGATCGTGAAAAAAAAAACAGAAAAACGACTATAATGTTGCACGATTACATTCGTTACGGACATTTATTCATATATATATATATATATATATATATATATATATATATATATATCCATTATCGACGCACATTGACTTAGATGAGATACTTCGAGTCAGAATAAGCCCTCTCTCCATTCGCCTGTGTCATTTTCCTCACACCCATTTTCTCCGATGATTTTTGATGTGATAATCTCCTGATGAGATCACGTATATTAGATTTCGATATATTTTTTAAATAGGACATTTGCGAGTATGAGCATATTTTTCAAGAATTTAAAGAATTAGTATTCTTGTCGAGGGATGCCATTAACTATATTCGTAATCTATATATATATATATATCTACTCTAACACCATGTCCTTTAAGGCCAACATAGTTTGCAAGGCAAAAGCTCTGCACAGATCTAATGCTCATTTGTGCTAATAATGGGAGAGGACAATCACGATTCTTCGCGATCACCGTTGAGGAATATGTGGATCATTGCCACACACTGGGGACGCACTATGCACGAGCGATAAATATGCAATGCAGCTGTGAATGTACAAGATGACGTCGACGTTACTATATACTGTCTATGATACGCATCTAACTATGCAGTGTTTCTCAAATGATTTACGATCTGATATTGTAGAATGAATAAAGTCAGTACGTAGTTTTTTCAAGGAAATTGCTCGACATCGCAATAGTCTAATGTCCGGAAGTCGTATAAGCATAGCCCATATATATATATATATATATATATATATTGAAAACAACCTTTGAACTTCGGTCCGTCGATACGAATGTAAATTCTTACTTGAAAAAATGTGCACAAGAATTGAACGAGGAAAAAAAAATATTTTAATCATCATAAAACAAAAATTAAATGATGACAAATTAACGACACATTTTAGGATCGAATAATACTTTATATTTACATATATCATAAAAATTGAATGGCATTTAATGATTATTATAATTTTCAATTACCTGCTGAACATAATTGTACAATACTCGACTCACAGCAGAACTTGAAAAACATTTTATGCAGAATAAAGTCCCGTGACAAAATATTTAAAATCAAAGCCAAAGCCATCATCGACTACGTGAGATTCAATTTAAAAAAATTCTTATGCCACCAATCAACAGGTATTATTAATTATTATTATTTTTCATCAAAGCTATTTTATTTACTGATGAATCCTCGGAAACCATTTTATTTTATTTCCACGCTAATATCAAATGGAGCAAAAGCTCAACGATATAATTAATTAATTTTAATTATGCATTTGCCTTGATAGAAAAAAAATACCTCGTAATTTAAATGTGTTTGATGCGTTACAAAGTGCGAGACTGCCCATATTAATGACATATATTATGTATCCTCGTTCTACACGCACGAATTACACAAAGTTATACACACACACACACACACACACATATATATATATATATATGTATAAAGTTGTTACTACTAACCTAGACATACTAAGTAGTTATCTGGTTCATTGTCGCAATTCCCATCAGGCCCCTCGCTCAATATATACTTGTATCTATATATACTTAGGGTAGTATCGTGTACGGTCCCGAGTCCGGAGACTGTGTGTGGTGCCTGTACGAAGATCGTGAAAACCGTTCTCAGCACTTTGTGTTACTTATATTTGCTTTCATATGTTATATATTGCCCATGGAACATACATAATTAATAAAAACTATTGACATCGATCGACGAATACTTTCTGCGATAAATATAATCGTCTCATCGAGTTTCATCGCGTGCATATATTTACTTATATATATATATATATATATATATATATATATATATATATATATATATATAATATATAGCAGGTATAAATTTCTCATGCGGTTTCGCGACATTCAGGAATCTTTCTTCTCCTCATTCTCTCCCTCTCTGTCATCGATTGACACACTTAGAGAGTCACATCTATTATATCAGGGGTGTTGGTTGTAATCGATAGATTTTTTTTCCCGCTGATTTCGACAAAGTTTAAAAAAGAGGAAGAGAGACCCACCACGGTTGACATATATATGTATATATTATACATGCTATATGGCCCATAGCATGCTTGCTCCTTGTTACGAAACTTACGGCCGATTTTGAAACGATTTTGGCATTGACGATGACGACACCCGCGCGCTCGCTCCACACACTGATCGCAACGACCGATGAAGAAATTCATCCCCCCACCCCCCGGCCTCTCACAGTCTCCACTCTTTGCCTGTGCCAAAAAGGCGCTCGGAGCATCGACCTGATCGAACAATTTTTATATATTTCTCGATCCAAAAAGTTCCTCCGAGGTTTTAATATGCAAAATACATATATATATATATATGTATATATTTATGTCTATAAAATTTTTTACGCAAATTCTGGTCTGCAGAAATTCTTTTGCACGACCTCGACAAGCGGAAGCACCGTCTTGTTCGCATCACGTGACACAAATGAAAGTGAAAAGAACTGACAGTTAGTACTAAATTTATGTATCTGTGTATGTAGAAAATAGTACGTATATGCATACACGGATAATATTGTACTAAGGGGGGGAATATGGACCATCGAAATATTTTCGACCAAACGCTCGAGCATCAAAGTACTAAATGTGGGTATGTAGAAAATAGTACATATGCACATACATGGATAATATTAAAGGGGGAATATGGACCACTGAAATATTTCGGTCTACACGGATAATATTGTACTAAGGGGGGGAATATGGACCATCGTAATATTTTCGACCAAACGCTCGAGCATCAAAGTACTAAATGTATGTATGAAGAAAATAGTACATTTGCACATACATGGATAATATTAAAGGGGGAATATGGACCACCGAAATATTTCGGTCTACACGGATAATATTGTACTAAGGGGGGGAATATGGACCATCGAAATATTTTCGACCAAACGCTCGAGCATCAAAGTACTAAATGTGGGTATGTAGAAAATAGTACATATGCACATACATGGATAATATTAAAGGGGGAATATGGATCACCGAAATATTTCGGTCTACACGGATAATATTGTACTAAGGGGGGGAATATGGACCATCGAAATATTTTCGGCCAAACGCTCGAGCATCAAAGTACTAAATGTATGTATGTAGAAAATAGGACATATGCACATACATGGATAATATTAAAGGGGGAATATGGACCACCGAAATATTTCGGTCTAGACGTTCGAGTCGAATGTCGAATTCTAAAGCCCTGGAATTCAGAGATTTTTAGGCATTAAAAAACAAACCAGTAGTATATATATATATAGAATCTTTTTACCCTTTTTTTTAACGGTAATATGGACCACCCGAGCTGGCTAATATTTAAATTTTTAAATGACCTTTAAATGATTCGGGGCAAACTGGGGCCTTGTGATGCACTATGTCATGAAAAAGAAATTGATGGCATTTTAGGACAGGTAAGTCGTCAGTTTTATTTAAAAGCCCTTCCCTTACTCTGTTATAAAAATAAATTTTAAAAATAAGAAATTATTCATATTTTTTGGGCAATGCATTTGTATATGAAAATGGCTGGTCCATCTCAGCTGCTTGGGCCATATTGCCCACCTTTACTCTGTATATAAGACACGTACCAGTGAGGATGATTTTAAGAGTCAAGCTCGGTTTACCCAGAGAGTCAATATTTGGCTAATATATATGGACAACTGTGAAAGGGGAAGTTGCATCATAAAGTCTGAGTCTCGGGACTTATGTAGTAATTTCGACGATTGGCGAATGCGCGAGTATTACCAAACATTTTTATTACACTCTTGGCTTTTCATTCAGAGTTCGACTGCCGGTCCAAATATATATATATATATACGATTAGTTCTCTGGTGTCACTATTGAAATATCATTTACCAGGGACAAAAATTCGATTTTTCGAATAAATAAATAATTAAAAAATCATTTTACAACAAAATAATCGAAGATCACTGAAAACCATAATTTTTCATTCGAATAATTCAACATGATTATTCACTAATTGATGTTCATGCTTATTAAAAAAAATCTATTTATTAATCCGTTATTTTGTTAGAAAAATTTTTTTTTAAATATTTTTCCATTTTGTAATCGTCATGTAGGTCGAAAATGTTGAAAAATGAGAGTGATTCTCCGGCTGATTCGCATCTTCCTCTCTTTATCTCATATTGCTCTTTCGTGACAAAAATTTGCTCTTCTTCGTTTCTACACGTGGTGTCATACCTCCGGTAAAAGTGGATGAGTGTGCGTGTTTTATGCGTATTAAAGCGCGATTCCCTTTATGCAACGCTTAGGGCGAAAACGTGCGTAGCCTAAACTCGCGTTATGCATTTTTTTTATATATATATATATACATATATCTATATATAGTATATAGACATATATATATAGCATATAGACATATATATATAGAATAAAGACACATATATATATAGTATATAGACACATGTATATATGGTATATAGACATATCCAAGACGCATACTACAGAACCTCAGCAAACGATATAGCACCGCAGGGAGAGGAGAATCGTGTTTGTCTCTTCGTTGCCTTTTTATTTCACACGCAGAGCTTTTTTCGCGAGTCTACCTCCGGACCTCCCACTTTAGTTCTCTCTTCCACCGGTGCTTGCCGGTACGGATCGCGCAATGTTGCGCAAATTCATTGGGGAAATTCATTGAGAGAACGAATAGAACGAACAGAGAATAAAAATTGATGCGTCAGATGATCCCTCGCGGATGGATTATATTTTTTTCCAATTCTCCTTGTTTTTTTTTTTTTTCTTTTTTTTCATTATCGCTTTATCTCTCACTTTGCGAAACTGGAATATGTCATTCGTGTACTCCGCGATGACAGAAACTCTCCGTGGCATGTTCATGATTATTGTAATTCATACTCTCGTGTATGTAATCGAGGACTAAAAATTTGCCATAATCATTAAAAAAAACATTTTGTATTTGCTCAAAATCAAATTCATTTCTTATTAATTTGGAAACGGAAGTCAAAACTTGAACATGTCTTATTTGAAATTATCAACACAGAGATTAAAGTTAGTGCGATGTTGTTATCTTTTATTGATTATGAATTATACTGCATTGATTGGTATTGCCTGACTTTTTGTTGAGATTTTTTATTTGTCATTTTTAATGTATTAACAATTTATAAAAATAAAAACATCTCTAGGGTATTAAAAAAAAAAAAAAAAAAGCGTGTACCTACTTTTGAGAATATAAATTTGTATACATGGGGATTAATTTTTTGAAAATTTATAGCTTGTAATACATATCGTATTATATTATGAAACGTATTTCTCATAAAATTAACAATTTTTTTATTTAAAAAACTACTTATTTGAAATAATAATAAAAAAAAAAGGAATTATATTTGATGCAGTGATGACACAATTTTTTTTCCTACGAATTTTTGATTAACTTCATGGAAAATGTACCTTGATATCGGTATTGGCACGTGGTAATTATTTCCGCACTTTTATTTTAATACGTGATAAAATATCGTCGTAATATATTTTTATGTTCGTCAGATCTGTCATTAACTCTTTTTTGACTATATAATATCGGACCCTGAGA
This sequence comes from Dyspetes luteomarginatus, assembly GCA_963669185.1. Taxonomy (NCBI): domain Eukaryota; kingdom Metazoa; phylum Arthropoda; class Insecta; order Hymenoptera; family Ichneumonidae; genus Dyspetes; species Dyspetes luteomarginatus. Next base: position 3,151,933 of record OY769904.1, read on the forward strand.
GAATCCTAATTCTCGTGCCGTTTAAGATACTCACTATCGAACCCGGAAAGTCTCCCATGTCTTTTCTCGCTCACATTTTCTTTTCCTCTCTCTCTTTTTGACTCGTCGACAAGAGAAACGAGAACTGTTGCGAAGGTTTCGCAGAAGAAAGTTTTCGATTCGATGAAATGGACACGTGTCGTGCCTCAATTTAATCATATATCGAATGGCTCCATATCACATCTCGATCCTATGGAATTTTCATACATGCTCAAAATACTCTCAATCTACGCAAGCAATTATTTTTTTACCATGATGCAGGACAATGAAAAAGAAAAAAAATACTTTGGGCAAATTTTTAATAAAAATTCAGCTATCGATGCGATTCTTACCGATGAAAATTTTAATTTACATGCAATTCGACCTCATCAAATATCCTGATCACCATTTTTTTTCTCGAATAATTTATTTAAAAAATTACCGAACATTATTTCAATCCTTTGATTTTCAACGAAGATTTTACCATTACATGAAACCCAGATTATTTTATATTGTAAATAAAATATTTTTTAAATGAAATATATTATATTGCATTATATTATATTATTGTATAAAAAAAAAGGATGAAATTCCGAGCGCGAGAAAGAGAGAGAGAGAGAGAGCGAAAGAGCTTTCTAGAAATCGCAAAGATGAATTCTTTATCGCGCAACATCAATTTACGATTTATTTCCCCCTGATCGTTAGAGAATCACAGATACGAACACTAATGAGTTCATAATGAATCATATATCGAATGGCTCCATATCACATCTCGATCCTATAGAATTTTTGTACATCCTCAAAATACTCTCAATCTACGCAAGCAATTATTTTTTTACCATGATGCAGGACAATGAAAAAGAAAAAAAATACTTTGGGCAAATTTTTAATAAAAATTTAGCTATCGATGCGATTCTTACCGATTAAAAATATTAATTTACATGCAAGTCGACCTCATCAAATATCCTGATCACCATTTTTTTTCTCGAATAATTTATTTTAAAAATTAACGAAGATTTTCAACAAAGATTTTACCATTACATGAAACCCAGATTATTTTATATTGTAAATAAAATATTTTGTAAATGAAATATATTATATTATTGTATAAAAAAAAAGGATGAAATTCCGAGCGCGAGAAAGAGAGAGAGAGAGCGAAAGAGCTTTCTAGAAATCGCAAAGATGAATTCTTTATCGCGCAACATCAATTTACGATTTATTTCCCCCTGATCGTTAGAGAATCACAGATACGAACACTAATGAGTTGCGATTGAGGAAAAATTCACCCGTTTGCCAGACTCGCAATTTCTACCTGATCGAATCTCGAGTCCAATTTCATGTATCACATATGTGCGTGTAAATGGGTATAAATTCTAAATAGTGAATATATATAGAAGGGATATCGGTAGAAATTTTGAAATGCCTCTTTTGAAAGAAGATACATGGAGAAATGATTTGCTGTTCGTAATATATCGTGAGAGAAATTCGTAATGCGATATATGGATTTTTTTTTTTTTTTTTTTTTGTTTTTCAAGAAGATCGCGCTGTGAAGTAATATTTGGGTAAACATAAGGGAGGGAAAGATGAGAGTGGTTCGGTACCGGGGATTGCTAAAATCTCTCATATTTATTAGAGTTCGCATTCGGCTGCTTCTCGGTTTTTCATATATTTTCGAGAGGAGGAAAGAGAGGGAGAGACAGATCCAGCCATGTGAAAGGAGAAATAAATTGTCCCCGAGGGAGAATCTCGTTGGCGGACCTGTCGTGTCAAGGACAACGCGTCTATCCCTCTCGGGTATTGAATATATGGTGTCCCATGTATACACGCACACACACACACACACACACATATATATATATATATATATATGACGTTGCCATTGTGAGCCCCGCAAAAGTTAAACGGGGGCGCCTCCCTTGCTAATTTAATCAAATACAAGATACACGATAAGTAAAATTTTCTCATCGTTATCGCCAATTCTTGTATCATGAAAAAGAAAAAATTGGTAATATTCGGCCAGACGAGAAAAGCTCTTGGATGAAATGTTTTTTTTTTTTTTTAAATCAAATATTATGCATAACGTCGGATGCGTTCGTGCTTTCGGCATCCGCTGATGATCAAGAGGCTGTGCCTGGCCGAGAAAAAGTTTAGACCACGTTGGGAGTGAAGGAGTCGAGAGTGGACCAGTCGATGTCCTTGACACGCTGAAAGTGAATTCGGTTATAGTCTCGTCGGTGGGTCTTACAAACTTTAAGACCTTGCGCAATATCTCCGCTCCTGCTGCTTCTCTGTTGCTTCTGCTGCTGCTGCTACTTGCTGCTGGTCACGTATAGACTGTATCATTTCGATGACGAAGAAACACCCACGCAATGATCCGAGGATCGAGTATCTCGTGATGTCTTGTATATTTAAAAAAAAATTATGCCGTTTGGATTTTCACACAGCGATGTACTAATTTTTTTATAATAATAATAATAGTAATGGTACACATTCAATGTCACTTCAACTCCCTGGTGCTTGCCACATATAAGGCGAATGTCGTTTTTCATAAGGGCAAGCCTGCTTTTCAAACTATTCGATAGTTTATATATATATATATATATATATATAGTGTTTGATAAGGTTATGTAAAATTGGGCAAATTTATTTAAATTTGTCATGACGTGTATCTGTGAAGTAGATTTTGAAATTATATATAAAGTTATGGAAGATTAAATATATGAGATTAATATTAAATGCCTGTCAAAATTGTATACCTAACCTCGGTCGAACACATTTGGACAGGTTATAATCCGAATTGCTGCAAGGAAACTCAAGTTGAAATTCCCATTTTCACCAGTCGATAAGGTGTTAGGGGAAGGTCGTAAAAATCACTCGCAATCGTAGTATCACTGTGTTGCGAGTCGATATATATATATATATATATATATATATATATATATGTCTATATAAAAGTGATGTTTTGGTCACATTTAATTACCCAAACGAATATATATGTATATATATTCGTTTGATGGTCAATTGGGTAATTAAATGTGACCAAAACATCACTTTTACTGCTATATATGTGCTACTGTTGAGTCGTTATACACAACTGAGCGTATGAATTCATTCCATACTATAAAATAAATAAATAAATTTACTACAAAATGACATTTCATTGATTTTTTTACTGATGCAAATTTAGCTGCTGATACAACGTACATTTCACGTGACGATAACTGTCAAAAATGGAAGTGAATTCGAGATGTATCTCGAATACACTTACAGGGGATGATTTTATGTAAATGGGAAAGAACGACGATAAAACATAAATAATTATGAGAATATTGGTAAAGGGTGGATCGGTGTATTTTGTCGTAACATTCATGGGGGCAAATTGTTTATTTGTAAAAAATGCTTCCTATGACCTTCATCTAGACAATATTTGGAAGATTTAGGTCCTACAATAGGAAATTACCTAGCTGGCATGTATCCTTAAAAAACCAGTGACCGTTTAAGATTGAACTGATTGGACATTTTTTTTCTTTTTTACTTCTCGTCTCTCTTTTTCACTTTCGAGAAAGACAGAGTGGGTCGAAGGTCATTAACGACCCACGTGGGATAAATATATATATATATATGAACTGTTCCAGAATTCTCGACAACATATAATCACAAGAATGGATCTGACAGTCTCGCTCTATTTTTTTTAATCTCGACGATTTTTTCGAGGGTTCCCATTATTGTTCCTGATAATTCCTTTCTTGTTACATTATTTCCCATCAAGTCTGGCTGGCTGATTATCTCGTTGAATAGCCAGCCAGTCATATTTTTTTTTTGTTCCAAATGTCTTGATTCGTCTTCAAATTTTTTCGTCTATATCTACATTGCTTTTGGACCCAGTGTATTATTTGCGAAGACGAATGAGTGGAGGCCTAGAAAGCACTGGGAGTCTCCTTTTCACCTATCGAGAGATCCACTTTTTCGTGCCAAAGCCAAAGCAGCAAGGGCAGATATACGAGTATTACTGCAGCGTCAGCTGGACTGGAAAAGCTTACAGTAGAAAAATCGTTAATGGAAAGACGGCCACGTTGCTTTGAATGAAAAAGTTGTAGCCAACTAGAAGCAAAATATATTTCATGACGATTCTAACATTTTCATTATTGAAAAAAAAAATAAGAGAGAAGATAAAAATTGATGGTTTTTCATCATTTTTTTTTTTTAACAAACAAATCAAACATTCATTTGATATTCCATGGCGAAATGTCAAAAGCACATATGGATGATAGTTATTAAATCCCGTCGAGATTAATGTCAAAGTATCAAGAGTCGAGCTTTCTCGTTTAAGGACACTTTACGATTACAGTCTCATTCATAAATCGAGAATACTCTTGGAATTTTTTCAACATTTCGAGACAAAGTTTCCACTTTAAGAATCAAAACTTTTTTTTCACTACTTTATTGGCATATTTTTAGCGTTGTAATTATTTATAATTAATAGGCTTAGTATTCCCGAGATGGTTAATATTTTTCGTATTGCAATGTACTAAAAAATTCTCATCGTATGTAAATTTTAGTTGTGACTGTACTCAATGCATTTTTTTAAAATGAATAGCGATGGAAAAATGGGCACCATCGCTTTCAGGATCAGAAATGGATATTCATTTTTATTTTTCTCGAGTCTTACTGTGAATGCCAAACAAAATGTGGCATTACAAAAGTTTTACGTATGCATATATATATATATATATACTTTATATATATATATATTTTATATATACATAAAGCTCGTTTACATTACATGACATTTACTCCGCCTCTGTGCCTCTCGTTTGATAATGAAGCGCACGTGGAAACTTTTCTATTCAATAATGTTTCTGTGGAAAAAGAGAACTTTTCTCTTCGACCTCTCTGAGGGAAATTAATGTTTGCGGGTTCTTGGAAAAAGCTCGGTTGTTCATTTTTTCTGTCGAAGCCTCTAAGATCGATGTGTGTGCTGTATATTGGAAATGAGAAGTTCAACATCCCTCGATACTGTGCTGAACTACGAAGTGTGCACAAGAGTATACGAATATGGCACGAGCAAAACTACGCTTTTGTGAATAAGTTTTATGACGTTCAATACGGAGGCGCCAGGCGTCTCGACGCCTACGCTGCGGGCTTTTCTCCTATACTCGACCTTTTCTTCCACATACACCCACAATGAATTCCCGTGACCGTTTTTCTCTCCCTCTCCCTCCATATTTCGATATTCACTCTCGTAAATCCTTTCGTAATAAGATTTGGACGATGCCAATTAGCTTTTACGTACGCATTATTCTGTGAGAAGTCAGAGAATTAATGATTAAAATTTAAAATAATTTTTCGTGGAATAACTATGTGAGATTTTTTAATTAATTTTTTTGATAAAAATCATTAAAGATTTTATAGAAAAAATAAATTCGACGATGATGCCAGAATATGCCAGTTTGAAAAAGGCCAGAAATTTAATTTCCAAGGGTTAAAGTCGATAGACTGTTCATCGAGCACCAGGAAGCCTGACTCGTACGAGCTGCACGTAATTGTGAAATATTGTGACTGTATGATCGCGTTTATATATATATATATATACGAGAGAGCACACACAAACGACGAGCACAGCATTTTTTTTCTCTCAATCGGTCAAGGTCGCGACATCGACCTGGCATTTTTTAAATTGGGTGTAAAACGGTACAACGGATAATACAAAAGCTGACTCCTTCACGTACACCCTGAGGATTCTCGTTTTTGTTCTCTTTGACGAGAAATATTCGCGACCATAATGCAAGAACATCCGTTACATCCGGGTATTCCCATTGTAATAATAATAAAATGGGCCTTACTATATTACTAAGATCTACATTTTTCACTAAAATTTTAATCACCTTTTTAACTAAAATTTAATCATTTTTTTAACTAAAATTTAATCATTTTTTTAAACTAAAATTCAGTCAATTTTTAAATTAAAAATATTTGTTATCTGGAAGCAGTTTATCAGCAGCTCATTCCCCGCTCCCTTTTTCATAGTTACATATTACTCATAATATATATATAATATCCCACACACATACATATACATATAAACGTTTCGCAGAGATTTGTGAAGACACGAAAGATATGCAGAACCGAAACTGCCTCGCGGGTGTGAAAGCCACACCGATCGAAAAAATTAGAAGCGCTGTGAATTTTTCGTCTATGGTTTATTCAATAGATTCATTGGGGAATTCAATCGTGCACTCGACTCTCCGTCCATCCATTTATATAGTTACATGGATGGACGGAGAGTTAAAAAAAAAAAAAACTTTTTCACCTGTCACTTTTTTCGAGCCTACCTCTATGTCATTTTTTAAATGTACATTTAATACAGTTAATTTACACTAAAGTGAGACATGCCAATAGAAAAACTGTTATGTTACGTCGTGACTATTCGATATGTATTCTCAGCAATTAATTGGCCATGAGATAAGTCCGATGAGCGATCAGTTATGTAAACCTCAAATCGATATATATATATATATATATATATATAGATACATATTACATATATTATATATATATAGATATATATTACGGTTTCTAAGAAGATATTACGAGTGCGGCATTAGGTCTCACGAGGTTCGATTAGTAATTCGCGGATATCTTCCAAATTGCTTGACGATATTTGATATACCTGGTAGGGGGGAGAACGAGTTTTTAAAAATTGAACTCCCTAAATCTTTAATCTTAAATTTGCTAAATTAAACAATTACAATTTTCTAATTTTTAATCGAATATTGACAAAAAAATTATACGCAAAGTAACTCAATTAAAATTTCAGCCAGAATGAGCCCAGGCTGATCGTGCCAGATTAGCAAGTAATATAAACATTGACCTCATTCTATACAGTTTCTTATTTTTCATCGAAAAAAAATTATTGAACTTTATTTGAACGTCGTACTTGTTCCAGAAAAGTTTTCAGAGCGATTCATAGCTTTATTCTGTTTTTCGTATAGGAAATGCTAATTTTCAATTTGAATTATAATTCAAAATGGCGCGAAAAGCAAATTTCGGCCATTAAGTTTCTAGCAGCACGAACGACGTGCAACGTCGCAGTGCATCCCCTTTAAGCTTTCGCACAATTAACAAGTGAATCGATAATAATGACGTAATTCCCATCACAATAACGTTACCTTAAGGATTAGTGCATTGGCCAGTCGCTAACGAGTATGATATGAAAATTTTATTAAGGCACAGACGAAAATTACAGTCGTAATTTTCAATTAGAACGATCAATTTCATTGAAAGGTTAAAAAAAATCGTGCCCAGAATGTAATAAAAATTTTATATTTATTTTGCGATTGGAATAAATTTTATTCGAATAAGTTATATCTATCGGTATGTTTTAAGACGTTTTTTTTTCTTTCCATCGTGGATATGAGATCGTTCTAGGGAATCACAGCTACGTCGAGAAATGTCGTGCTGTTTTACTGACTCCTGGACAAATAGCTCGGGATATATATCGTACAATTTCCTACCGTGAGCTCGGGGGTTCTCGAAAGATCCGCAAGAGGAATAATTCAAGCCCGGAATCGCGACATTGCGAAAACATTCTCGCGCCTTTATTTCGTCGAGATATTTTAATCCTCCACGCAGACGTAAATTATTTAAGAGGGGGAGAATTTGTCTGGCGAAGAAATTCCAAGGTTTCGGATGATTAATGAGAGAGAGAGAACGTGGTGAGAGAGGGATTAAGGGGCGTGAAAATGTACGATTGGGGGAAACATGCGTGAATCTAATATGGATGATATATTTTTATGTGTATTCTCCGATCGTACATTTTGTATGTGAGAAACAAAGATTACATATCTATATACTATATATATATATATGTATATATATATGTATATATATATATATACCGAAAGCATCGAAAAGCTTTGAGACGCGATTGAAAATTTTAGTGAAAAGCTCAATCATCATCTTTTAATAATATATTCAGGCTCATCGTCATTCGTTTATCAAACTTTAACTATATACATATAAATTGATCCACTTTGAAATAACGGAGTCAATGAAAAATGCACACACGGAAATTAAGTACATAAAAAAATCTATATTTTCCGCTATATCACAAAATATAGCGAAAAAAAATATTCCATCTTGAAAATATTAACAACATTAATATTTTTTTGTTTGTTACTACACAAATATGCTGAAAACATATTAATAGAGTGATGAATATATTAATTAATGGTCAGTTAAGCCAATTTCACAACATGAATTAACTTTCCAATTGAAAGGTCGATGAAGAATAATTTATTGAAAATACTTTAGACATGATTTGGATAAGTTGAAGTTTCGTATGAGAGACCATTAAACAAGAGAAACAGTATTTTAATGAAGATGTGATGTAAAATAGTTAGGCATGTCGAGCTCTCATCAGTGAGTGACCAGAGTTAAATATCAAACGATTGATAAATTGTAAAATAAAGCCATATGAAAAGTTTAAGTACTTCCAGTGCTTTATTTATTTCCACTGACGCGACATCTCTTGTGAGATTTATTATTCAAAAACACCTTAATTATGCAATAAAAATAATCATTCACTGCAAAACTGAGAGTTAAATCTCAAAATCACAAAATCAGTCAACATCGAAGGAAAAATAATAACTCCATTGAAGTCAGAGAATGTGTCAGATTTATTATAAACTATCTGGATGCTACTAGCGAAAAGATTTTATTGATTATTAATATTCTTCGTAAAAAATGATCATTCACTGGTTCAACTCACCCTAGAAATGTTTAAAAATATTGTTTGCCCAATTTTCACAGGACGTTTGTTTTTTTTTTTGCCACGAAATGTAATATTTGGTCCCACGTTAACGAAATGATCAATAAAGTATAAAGTTTAAGTCAAATAGATTGAAATAATTAAAATTAACAAACGTTAATTTTAACAGACGATGCGATTCCCAAACGTTTTTAGAATAACGTATCTCATCGCGTGTACATCGATGGGAAATTAATCTCGGAAGGATCGCGATAAGTTATTCACGAAAGCCAACATGTAATTATATTCATAGACGAGTAAATCCATGGATTCTAGAAATTTTGACCCGAAGTTTGGAGCGTCCGTATAGTTTGGTTCCTCCCTCCATCACTCACAGCTTCTCATAGAGATCGAGCGATGGTTAGGGAGGAACTAAATTAAACAATTATAATTGTCTAATTTTTAATCGAATATTGACAAAAAAATTATACGAAAAGTAACTCAATTAAAATTTCAGCCAGAATGAGCCCAGGCTGATTGTGCCGGATTTGTAAGTAATATAAAGATTGGCCTCATTCTATACAGTTTCTTATTTTTCATCGGAAAAACTCACAGCCTCTCATAGAGATCGAGCCATGGTTAGGGACGAACTAAATTAAACAATTATAATTTTCTAATTTTTAATCGAATATTGACAAAAAAATTATACAAAAAGTAACTCAATTAAAATTTCAGCCAGAATGAGCCCAGGCTGATTGTTCCAGATTTGTAAGTAATATAAAGATTGGCCTCATTCTATACAGTTTCTTATTTTTCATCGGAAAAACTCACAGCCTCTCATAGAGATCGAGCGATAGTTAGGGAGGAACTAAATTAAACAATTATAATTTTCTAATTTTTAATCGAATATTGACAAAAAAATTATACGAAAAGTAACTCAATTAAAATTTCAGCCAGAATGAGCCCAGGCTGATTGTGCCAGATTTGTAAGTAATATAAAGATTGGCCTCATTCTATACAGTTTCTTATTTTTCATCGGAAAAACTCACAGCCTCTCATAGAGATCGAGCGATGGTTAGGGAGGAACTAAATTAAACAATTATAATTGTCTAATTTTTAATCGAATATTGACAAAAAAATTATACGAAAAGTAACTCAATTAAAATTTCAGCCAGAATGAGCCCAGGCTGATTGTGCCGGATTAGCAAGTAATATAAAGATTGACCTCATTCTATACAGTTTCTTATTTTTCATCGGAAAAAATTATTGAGCTTTATTTGAACGTCGTACTTGTTGCCAAACGTTTTTCCAATAATTTATCTCATCGCGTGTACATGGATGGGAAATTAATCTCGGAAGGATCGCGATAAGTTATTCACGAAAGCAAACATGTAATTATATTCATAGACGAGTAAATCCAAAGATTCTAGAAATTTCGACCCGAAGTTTGGAGCCTCCGTATAGTTTGGTTCCTCCTTCCATCACTCACAGCCTCTCATAGAGATCGAGCGATAGTTAGGGAGGAACACGATTCTAACGTCTCAAGGACGTCAAAAGTTTGTCTCGTTTTTACCAAATTTTTCACGGGTCAAGATACCGGCATTGATCGTGTGTACAAAAATCCTCAGTCATGTCGAGGCATTTTTTTTTTTTACAGCGATAGAATTATTCAACAATGACATGGGTCGTTGCGATCTATCGAAGGATACATCGATCCTTTTTTTAATATTTGAAGCACTCATGAAGAGGCAACACCACAACAGAATGAGCCTAGATGGATTATATAAGTTTGAAGCGTGCGTTTGGGTCCTGTCGCTTCGTGGATCCTGCTAAGGCCACCCAGTCATTTCGTGGAAGGAAATGATTTGCGTTAAAATTTTTCACGACCCAGGGAGCGAGACAGAATTAGGGATGAATTTATGAATAAAGTGGATCTGAGTTTAGCCCTATATACGTATCATATGCCTAAAAATGTAAATGGATGATGGCCAGCATATAATATACAGAAAAAAACTAAGAATTCTCAATGATTTTTTTTTCACATATTCTTGTGGAATTTTCTTGTGGAATTTCAAGGATACAGAAAAATATCCTTTTCGAGAAATTCTTTGTTAGCGTGGACGTATTATGAGATTGAGGAATTTGCTGTCTCATAGCCATGGAAATATTCAAACGAAGGAAATTTATTTGAGAAAAAATGAATTTGAGCCTCCTATATATATGTATTGACGTACATATGTGAATTCACACACAGAGAAAGCTTAGGTCAATTTAATATAAATTGACGTCAATTTTTTAAGTGCAATTTCTTCATTCAATTTAATGACCATTACCAATTAAGCCTTATATATGTATATCTATATATATTAATATATATAATGCTTAATACAAATTAAATAATAAATAAATAATAAAATATAAATTAACCGAAATTATTGTAAAAAATAATAACTGATAAACCATGTGGACCCGATATTATGCCGATGCAGGCAGAATAGTTATATATATACATATAATATTCACACGCACGTGCGAGCGTGAGATAACGCAGTCCGGGAAACGGACGCTTCGAGTTTCGTCTCCTTCATACACCCGACCCTCTTGGGATTTCAAATTTTCAAGATAATCTCCGTTTCCGTTCGTTTCCATTTCTCCCTCGCATCATTCTTATACGCCGCACTATTAGCGTCTAGACTTTTGCCTCACGTCAGTCGTGTGAGCGACGAGAAATTTTGCGCAAATATTACGTGAAAACGATGAAAACGCACGCAAAAGATATTGTGAGAAGAATAAAAGGTCGTAACTTGATCCTTTCTCTGCACTGGCTCTCCTTTTTCGTGCGTTATTTTCTCGTCCGGTATATTCACGCGAGGTACAAAAAAAAAAAAAAAAAAAAAAAAAAAAAAATCTTTCATCTCTCTACGCAACTAGAATCTGAAACGCATGAAGAATTTGCGACCAAATTTTAATCGTGCGACACTTGGCGACATTCAAGACGCGTCCTGCGATGCGTCTACATTTATTTTTAATCTTCATGTTTCATTTACACGAACGAGAATATTTCTCTTCGAACGAAACTTGCAATATCTCAAACGATTTTTTAATTAATTTATTCACGCATAAAAATTCCCCTTTCTCAATATTTCGTCTACGAGCTTTTTCATTTTTGGCTTTTCCATAAAGAAAACAATGTACGAGTTTTAATTTTTTTTTTATCTCACATTTTCCTGAATAATCGAATTTAATTAAAAAAAAAAATTATCACAGGCCCTTAAAATTTGCTAAAAATTGTTCAATATATTGACGAAAAATCATGATAGACTTTTCATCTGAATGATCATTTTTTCTATCGAATAAAAAAAAGCTTGTGCAATGAAATATAACATTGACTGAATTATTGGCCAATTAATGTGAAAATGAAAAAGAAAAAGATATATTGCTGGAATAATAAATTTTGATGAATTCTATGAAGTAATTAAAAATTCGTAATCCTGATCGAAAAGCCACCCAGCAAAAACAAATTCCTTCAGATGTAAATTCTATTCGATACGTTGACCGCGCATCATGATAATATATCCTTCGAAGAGAGTTCAAACAACGCTGTGCACGCACACGTGTCATAATAACGTACGATATCCTGCGTTTGTTAGAAATGTGTGTATGTATATAGATAGCATAGTCTATGTATGTAGAATATACATAGCCGGGTAGGAGGAGATCCCAGACAGACACTATTTTGAATTATATAAAGAAATCATGAATTTTGCCTTGAACCCGCGGCTCGATCTCGTCTCGTCTCCGCATGTACGATCGCAAAGAGACGACACGAGCGAGTCGCGCAGAGAGATCCTGAGAGGGTAATATCCTTTTCAGCACGTGTCGAGGATATCGCTAGTCCTTCTTCTTCTCCCCTCGCCCGAAACTATTCGTCCAGCTTATTATTCAAGAATTTATAATGGTGTGTGTCAATGACTCTTGTCAGTACAAAAATAAAAGGACGTGGGAAAAAAAGGACCTGGCTACATTTTTTTTTTTTTTTTTTTTTTTTTTTTTTTTTTTTTTTTTTTCAAGTCGTTGATATATTCAGGCTTTTCGGCAGGATATTTCATACCTGTGGTTAAAAAAATTGTTCGTAAGGAGAGACAGAGCGATATATATTGATCGTCAGTAGAAACGTACAGGAATATCAGATGGGTCATTTATTCGTCTGTGAATAAACAGAACAGTGGAAGAAGTTCAACGATCCAGAGAGCAGGCATGCTGGACTGCTGTAATTATTACGATGATATTGTCTCAGCTGCACCGAGCGATACATATTTTTTATAAATTCACTAGGACCCCTTAAACCCTTTGCCCCCTTAAAAATTATTAATCCAGCATGATTTATCAAGAATTTAAAATAAGATGTGTCAATGACTCTTGTCGGCGAGACGAGAATGAAAAGACACGGAGAAAAAAAAAAAAAAAAATTGACAAACACGAAATAACTAAATTGATTTTTTCTTTTTTTTTGTTTCCTTTTACTCGATGAATTCAGGTTTTTTTTCCAGAATATTTCGTACATGTGGTTGAAAAATTGTTCGTTAAGAGAGATAGAGAGTAGATATATATATTGATCATCAGTAGAAACGTACGAATATCAGATGGGTCTGTCCGCTTGCCAATAAACAGATTCGAAGAATAAATTCGACGATCCAGAGACAGCTCGTTCCTATCATTATTATGATTATATTATCAGAGTCTCAGGGAACGATATAGATTTTTGATAAATAAATTTATAAAAGTCTCGTTGGTTTTATCTCGCCACACCACTAAGGATATTTCTTTCGAATTCTCATGGTCAATTTGTTATTTGAAATTTCATTTAATATTGGGACTTGATGTCAAAAGCGCTGAGACGAAGGGTTCGTCTTGGACGCGCATGAGCTGAACACGGATAACCGTTTTTTCTCATGCAGCATGGCTTCCAGCGTGGTCCTTGGGGTATCGGTGGTACGATGCAAATTTGACGTGGGGAATTCGTTGGGCACCGAAATCTTGCTGGACAGGGTTCCGGTGGGCAGGGCCTCATCGGGCAACCCGAGCCCGGTTGGCAAGACTGATATGTCAACAATAATAAATTATACATTATTTATTTTTTAAATCGCGTATTTGTTATAAATAACATATATATTTTATTCCATTTCATTTCTCAAATAAAGGAAATTTCTCAAAAATGATGCTTAAATCATTAGATTATATTTATTTATAACAATTTAGTTGCGAATGCTCGCTGAAAAATCGAACGTAAAGGATCTTAACAAAAAATATTGGATATTCTTTTTCTTTGCTTTTCATTTTTTTTTTATTAGGGCTGCCTGGTCTCCTATGCAAAAAAATTCCCTCACCATGTTCTTCAAAATTATTTCAATCTTTTTCTCCTCCTGCCTTTCTTCTCCTGCACGTCCAGCCTCTTCGATTATGAGACGCGTTGAGAAATCGTTATTGCGAGGGCCCCCATTATTTTTCCTCGACGCCAAAACGAACAGATTCAATTTCTATGGGGATAATTCGACATGATAATTTTGCTCGCGTCACGATGGATTAAAATATGGCCGGTTTTGTTTGTGTGTCAGGACATGAGGAGAAACGTTTCGGGAATAAACCGCGTTCGTGTGTTTCTCAATAGACGATCACCCATCGATACATCGCGTTCATTTTTTTTCTTTCTTCATCTCTTTCGTTTTGTATGGTGGCTGGCAGACACGTATCATGCACATATCGTCGATTATTCGCATTTGATTCGGGCTGTCAGACGGCCATATATATATATATATATATATAAATATATATATATATATATTTGTGTGGGATTTACCGAAAGTCAAGAACGAGTTGGGGAATGAGAGAAAGAAAGAAAGAAAGAGCAAAAAAAAAAAAGAGAAAGAGACAGAGACTGGCCTGACCTGCATTAACATGCCGTATGTTGCGCGCCGCGCAATTCGGCGATTATATAGGTACTGACAGAGAGACGGGGCGAGTGTGTCCGTTCTGAAAGGACCTTGGCTTCGAAACACCGAAACACAGATTTAATGACGATCCCGATCTTTGAGTCCCCTGTCTCTCCCTCTCTCTCTCTCTCTCTCTCTCTCTCTCTATATATATATATATATATATATCTATATATATAAATATAAATATAAATATAAATATATATATATATATATAAAATATAAACAATTATATCGAAACGATACAACCATCATCATCTATCATCTTCTGCATACCACACGCATGTACATCAACACAGATTTAATGACGATCGCGATCTTTGAGTCCCCTGTCTCTCCCTCTCGCTCTCTCTCTCTATATATATATATATATATGCATACATATATATATATAAATATAAATATAAATATGAACAATTATATCGAAACGATACAACCATCATCATCTATCATCTTCTGCATACCATACGCATATACATCAACTTTCTTTAGGCAAGCACTCTTACCTTTATCGTTCTTTAAATAATATCATCGATATATCTGCAGAATTAAATTTTCATCTGAATTATTTTCTATAGATTATAACCTAATGCTTTATATAAAAATTTTTTATATTCCGCCCTAGAGGGCAAACTTTTTTTTCTATATCATTTACACAACGCTTAGAAACAAATTTTTGACGTTCACCATATAATAGGAAATTCGATGCGTTATATATGATTAATTTTTTTCGTCCTTCATATCCAGAATCTTTTCCCGATAACGAGACTCTGATATGATATATGGAGAAATTTTGCGTTCGTTGAAAATTACTCAATGTTATCGGCATGTTTGTGCAATGTGTAATTTTCCGTGAATTCTAAAAAATTTCTAAAGATCACGAGGTTGTTTGACACCAGGATTGCTCAATATGTAACGCAATTAATCGGGTTATTTTTCCCACTGGACAATTTAGAAGCGCTAACCAAGCTGGTTTTTTTTTTATTCACGTATGAATTCGTGGATTATTCGTCGTGAATTAATCCAAAAACAAGAGAGAGTAAACGAAGGAGGGAACGGTGTGTTTTAATCATCGAATGTTATATGTGTGCGTGTAAATGTATTTGGTACATCGAAACGGGCTCAAGGTTATTATATTCGTATAGTTGCCTGAATACCCAGATACATATGATTATAATATACTATATGCGTGTATATTACGTCTGCGGAACGCAGGTGTGTCGATATTTAATCAACGATTTCGTGGGTTTCGATAATCGATTTTCTCTATTATATCATTTTCCTTCGCGTTATGTAGAAGCAAAATAGAGTTGAGTCAAACATTTTACGGGTTAGCGTACTTCATACTGATGAGAGACATTTATTAACTCTTGAATGGACTTCTATAGAAGCCATACAGACCAACGAATTGACTCATTCGACGTCCATTGACAATTTGCAATTTTTAAACTTTACACCTTTTTTTTAATTTGTGTAGAAAGGAAGGGAGAAATTAATGTTCCATTAATATTTAAATTGTAATAATAATAGTAGGCCTTGGAAGATTTCAGAGCTTAAAAAATGGAGCTCAGGTCATCGTTAAATGACCTATACGTATCTCATTGTCTATCGGAATAAAACATTCAGTTCCATGCCAAAAGATTTATTAGGGTGATTGAGAAAAATTGATCGGTTTGCCGATCAGCTGGAACCAGCCGGAAGCTGCTCGATTTTTGCGTCCTGAGGACGATATAAAGAGCGAGGGAAAATATGCAGAGCATGCGGGTAGAATAGCCATATTTAGAGGTCTTTGGGGGCGATGCCTCGAGCTCTCTTACAAGAGCTATCGCGTGGACAAGTCGTCGCTCTCGCATTCGAGGAGTATACAACGCAGGAAACATATATAGATAGGTAGGTGGATAGATGGATAGATGGATAGATGGATAGGTAGATAGATAGATAAATAGATAAATAGATAGTTAAATAAATAGATAAATAGATGGATAGATGGATAGATGGATAGATTGATAGATGGATAGATGGATAGATAGATAAATAGATACATAGATAAATAGATAAATAGATAGTTAGAGAAATAGATAGATAGATAGATAGATAGATGGATAGATGGATAGATGGATAGATGGATAGATGGATAGGTAGATAGATAGATAAATAGATAAATAGATAGTTAAATAAATAGATAAATAGATGGATAGATGGATAGATGGATAGATGGATAGATGGATAAATGGATAGATGGATAGATGGATAGATGGATAGATGAATAGATGGATAGATGGATAGATGAATAGATGGATAGATGGATAGATGGATAGATGGATAGATGGATAGATAGATAAATAGATACATAGATAAATAGATAAATAGATAAATAGATAAATAGATAGTTAAATAAATAGATAAATAGATGGATAGATGGATAGATGGATAGATGGATAGATGAATAGATGGATAGATGGATAGATGGATAGATGGATAGATGAATAGATGGATAGATGGATAGATGGCTAGATAGATAGATGGATAGATGGATAGATGGATAGATGGATAGATGGATAGATGGATAGATGGATAGATGGATAGATGGATAGATGGATAGATGGATAGATGGATAGATGGATAGATGGATAGATGGATAGATGGATAGATGAATAGATGGATAGATGGATAGATGGATAGATGGATAGATAGATAAATAGATACATAGATAAATAGATAAATAGATAAATAGATAAATAGATAGGTAGATGGATAGATGGATAGATGGATAGATGGATAGATGGATAGATGGATAGATGGATAGATGGATAGATGGATAGATGGATAGATGGATAGATGGATAGATGGATAGATGGATAGATGGATAGATGGATAGATGGATAGATGGATAGATGGATAGATGGATAGATGGATAGATGGATAGATGGATAGATGGATAGGTAGATAAATAGATAAATAGATAAATAGATAAATAGATAAATAGATAAATAGATAGATAGATACAGATAGAGAGACAGAGTACGACGCCGGTGTCGGTGGCCGCTCTCGAGGTCTTCGAACAGATTCCGATGTGCGTCACACGCACGCGGGAAGGATCTCACGCGCGTGGGATCGCGACAAGGACGCCGACGACGACAGCGACGACGACGATAACAACGAAAAAATCCTCAAGCAAATTCGGACGAGGTCATGAGCACCTTGATTATGATTTGTGTATCAGTACAGCCACATTCGGTTTTGGCCATTTTTTTTTTTTTTGCAGTTTTAGTCCGAGAGGTGGGAGGTGGGAGGGGGTCGGGGGGGGGGGGGAAGGATAACATAACAACGATGACGGTTATAAAAAGAATAAGGTGGTGGCCACTCCACAGTCGGTCCACATTCGGTCTTGGCAATTTTATTTTTTTGGAGTTTTCGTCCGAGAGAGGGGGGGAGGTGAGGGAGGGAGGGAGGGAGGGGAAGGATAACATAACAACTATGACGGTTATGAGAAGAATAAGATGGTGGCCACTCCACGGCGGTCACGCGTCTCAATCGTTATTTGTTGAACTCAATCGAGACCCTTACGAAATAGCAGACGATTCAGGCCACCTACATGTCAAAATATCCCAAATCTCAAGGGCAAACATTATATCATATCGAATTTTCACAGTTTCTTTCGCGATCGAAAAGCTTATAATTTTTATAAATAATTTTTATTAGGCTAGTCACGTTTTATGCCAAATACATTGCGGTGTTGGAATAAAAATTATTGAGAGAAATAATATGGGCTGGGCAATGGGATCAGTAAAGAGAATTAATTATTGATAAATTTATTTCAATTTAACTACAGAGTTTCTCCCTTTATATCAAATTTTTCTCTCTTCGAAGTATTCCGAAAACGATCAATGATCGAAGATGGCGCTTTCCTGCTGGCTTTTCTATCGCATAACACTATAATTTACATACATATGTGTGAAAAAAATGATGTATTAGAATCGGCCTTATGAAGCTTTTCATAATTACATACACACATATATATATTTTTTTTATTTATTTTTTTAATTGCAATCCGCATTTGTATCCTCGCCGGTCAACAAGGTCAAATGTGAGGTTCCATCTCACTTGTCTCGCAGCACTGAGTACTCGGAGATTCTCGAGATAAGGCCCAAAAAAACTTGATATACCACATGAAAATTGAAATAATGATACATGATAAAATGATCCAGCCAATGTCAGGGGTTAAAATATTGCATAGGTCATGTGGGTCATGTGTTGCCTCGTATACAAATGTACACGGATAAATGTGAATATAAAGATACGAGAATACGTAGTTTTAGTAGCGTCGTCCGCTCGTATAGGGAGAAAGAAAAAAATGACGTTGCATTTGCGACGAGCAACTGAACGCATCAACAAAATATGTTCCTACGATATTTTTTTCTTTCTTTAATAACGACATTTGCTTCGCTGTATGCACATACGCAAGTGTTTGTATAAACATAAATATGTATATATGTATATATATACATATATAGACATGTACATATATATACATATACATGTACATACATATACATATATATACATATACATATATATACATATACATATACATGCGTATACATGTACATACATATACATATATATACATATACGTATATATACATATACATATATATACATATACGTATATATATATATAATAGATATATCACAGCTGCCAGTTATCCTAGACGGATGCATGGCGTAGACGTTCCAGGAAGTTAAAATACGCGTAAGATGTCCCCATCCACGCGTTCATAACAAATAATGCATATTACATACGACGAAGTATGCGTAAGGCATTGCTTATCTCCCACTCGTTTTTCAAATGAGTCTAAATATCGATATGACTTTTAATCTCGCGCTCACGTAATTTGCCTGCTGGCGCAATCGGTCTCGTACTCGATCGGCCCCCTGCGTCGGTATTTAGCCTCCTCACAAATGTAATATCATACACGTAATTCTTATCATCCATCGAGAAGATTATATAATACGTTACATATAACTTACACATGAGAATAAATTACACAATTACTCATCTTGACATACACATATTGCACACGTAGCTAATAAAAATTGAGGATTATTAAGGGGATGATATATATATAGGTATATGGTCGTAAAGTTTTTTTATGTGCCACGTGACTCATGACAATTCACAGAATATGGAAAAATTTCGATGACGCATTAACGATACGATGAAAAATATTTTGTAAAACTTGCTGGGGTAAGCTGCGACGCCGCGTCATTTTCGCAGTCTAATAAGACTGATACAGTATATATATACATATATATGCATGTAACTATAGTATATTGGAAATCCCCAGTATACCAACCGAAGGCAAAGGGACGAAAAAAAATATCAGGACGCAGATCTTAGGAATTCCAAAGTGTGCATCCTTGGAAGATGAGAAAAGGTATAAGAATACAAGAGATGAGTCGCACGCGTTCAGGGTGAATCAGTGCAAAGGAACTTAACCGGTCTCGTTCCTCGTTCCTCCATCTCGTCTATATATATATATATGAGAGATACCTGTGCATCTTCACGAACAAATTCAGGTGTTTTTTTCTTTTCTTTCAGCGTTTATAGTGATACAATGAGAAAAAGAAGAAGAAGAAGAAGAAGAAGACGAAGAGAGAAGGGCGCATATACGGGGTCAAGAAGCTGCACTCTCACCAGCCGTTGATTCATGAAATGGAAGCTTCTAGAATGAATCTCGAAATAGGGGGAGAGCGCAAGACTAGAGGGCGCCCCGGTAAAGACCGTGTGGCGATGAAAAGATGAAAAATATCAGGATGCGGATCTTAGGAACTTTAAAGGAACTTTAAACCGTGAATCCTTGATAAATGAAAAAATATATCAAGCCCTTATTCACAGTCATCTCCTACCACTTACAATTGGAAGATAAGGAAGAATTACGTGCTAGGATAAAGAGCCAGAAGTAGAGCATAAGAAAAAGAAATACTCATAAATGACGAACTTGCCCTTAAAAATATAAGGGATGAGTCGCACGCGTTTGGGGTGGATAAGTACAAAGGAACCCCAACGCTTTCATCCCTCGTTTGTCAATCTTGTGTATGTGTATACATATATATGGACCTCATAGGGATAACGTAAGAAGAAGAAGTAGAAGAAGAAGAAGAAGAAGAAGAAGAAGAAGTAGAAGAAGAAGAAGAAGTAGAAGAAGAAGAAGAAGAAGAAGAAGAAGAAGAAGAAGAAGAAGAAGAAGAAGAAGAAGAAGAAGAAGTAGAAGAAGAAGAAGAAGAAGAAGAAGAAGAAGAAGAAGAAGAAGAAGAAGTAGAAGAAGAAGAAGAAGAAGAAGAAGAAGACGAAGAAGAAGAAGAAGAAGAAGAAGAAGAAGAAGAAGAAGAAGAAGAAGAAGACGAAGAAGAAGAAGAAGAAGAAGAAGAAGAAGAAGAAGAAGAAGAAGAAGAAGAAGAAGAAGAAGAAGAAGAAGAAGAAGAAGAAGAAGAAGAAGAAGAAGAAGAAGAAGAAGAAGAAGAAGAAGAAGAAGAAGAAGGGGTAAGGACATACACAAGGGGTCAAGGAGCTGCTCTCTCCCCAGTCGCTGATTCATGAAATGGAAGCTTCTAGAATGAATCTCGAAAAGGGGGAGAGGGATTGAGGAGAGAGGGCGCCAGTAAGGACTGTCCGGCGATGAAACGAAGCGTTCCATGAATGCGTGGCACGAATCTCGTCCCACAGAGTCCAGAGGAAAGACACACGTAGAACCTCCGCAGCCGGTTGTTGCAGCGGCTTCGTACCGTGAAAAGAAATAGAAGCAGAAGAAGAAGAAGAAATGGAAGGTGAAAAGGAAAAGGAAAAGTTATCGTTGTCCGGCTGCGTGGCGCCTGTGTAATACACGTTCCGGGGTGTATACACTACGGCACATTATATATATATATATGTATAATGTGTATATATATATTATATATATATATATATAAATGTATAATATATATATATATGCGTATACGAGCTCGAGTTGAAAAGTAAAATCAATTTGCCGCCCATTTATACTGAATATGCGCTTATTTTGACCATCAAGGGCACGTAGCGGGTGAACTTTCAACCAGTAAAATAGCACCAAGCTTGCATTTTTTTTTTTTTTTTTTGTAGATTTGATTACAATATTATGGAAAAAACTAATGAGTGATTTTTTTTTCATAACTCTCCACCGCTCGAAAATAAAATGTTGGTAAATAATTGATTTTCATTGAACACAGGAAATTTTTGGACCTTTTTGATATTCCCAGAGATCGAAGATTTTTTTTGGCTCAATTTGTGAGAATGCATAGGAGACTTTCGGCCCTATTTATCATTTATATTCATAATATTTATTTGTTTACAATAAATATTATATAAAATCGTATTTGTTTACGAAATTACCTGTAGCAAAAAAAAAAAACATTAAATACCGTTTTGAATCGTTAAAAATATTTCCTGCGCATGAGTTCTCGTTAAATTAATTAAAAGTTAAAATAATTAAAATTAATCAATAAGTTTTTATATGGCAGCCATGACACGTATAATGATTTAAAACAAGACAAAAAGATTATTTATCAGTACTGAGAAAAACGAGACAATTTTATACATATAATCGGTTTCAAGAAACTTCGAAGCGTCACTATATATATATATATACGAAAGCGCGATGAGTGGAGGCGCACGCACGTTCATGAGGTCGGCGCACCGATAATCTCATGGCTCTCGTGCATACGTGCATCCCACCCGATTGGTTATAATTTCATTTTGTTTTTAAATTCTTCACACAACCAAATTTCATCCTCCCCCCCCCCCCCCCCCCCTCCCTCTTATCCACAGCTGAATTCCTCCAACGCGTAATCGACCTTGAGGGTAAAAATATATAGCAAAGAGGCAACTTTCATGCTCATCTCATAAACGACCGAATAAAATTTATTTTAATCGCCCAAACATCATGAACACTATAAATCATTATCAATGTCATTATATGAGAAAATTAATGGCGAAAAAAATGTGCGATTAATGAAATAAACGCGATTGTAAATTTTTATAGTTTTTTTTTTCCATAGATTAAAGATTAGACATATTCGCAATTAAAAATAAATAAATAAAAATCATCTCAGCATATTTTTCTCGCGTATGCATACAATTGTCATTATGCATATATCGTTTCGCATCGTGTCATCCGAGATCTTCTTGCACTTCTTATCCGGATTTTATATACATCAGGGTCGAGCACGCGTGTTTACTCACGCGGACAGAGGCGCCTCCACGGTTTAGCGATTTTAACCAAATTTCGAACACGAACCCCACGCCCGAAGAGTCAAAAATAATTGCGATAAGAGCGATAACAACTCGTACGATAATTCGATATTCGCTTGCATCAACTTTTTAGCGTGAATTTGAGGGAGGTGGGCGGTGGGGGGTGGGGTGGGGTGAGGAACACGCAAAGGATTTTATTTTTAACGTATAGCACGAAGCGTTGGTCCCTCAGATGTTGTTCAGTGGAAAGATTCGTCAAGGTCACGCATATCGACATGAGGCGCCTCCGCCTGTAGCAGGCCCCGGGCCCATCGCGCAGAAGAAGGGCTCGGTTTTGTTTACGTGACGTTGTTTACCAATATCTACGACGGCGTACATTCTAGCGAGAACGGTTGAGACGGAAGAAAGTAAAAAAAAAAAGAAAAAAAAGAGAGGAAGAATTTCGTAGAATCAAAACAAAAATATGCGTAACGTGATAAAGTGGGGTCAAGCTCATATATCTATGACCACACGTGTGTTTAAACGAGAATCCATTGTGCAACCTTGACTCTTGTGGTGCCTAGCACGCAGCTCTTGTGCGCCGCTTCGGTCCCAAAGCTCTTCTCTTCTCGTTTTGTTTATATCGTCAGAGACGCGCGAGCGGGGGGGCCTTACGGTCTCCGAATATTTTGCAAGTGGTCCTTGCCCCTGTTGACAACAGTGTACGCGTCTCAGCATATCGTTTTTTTTTTTCTTATTCATTTTATCTTCGTTCATTCGTTTTGTCGTCCCCTATCCTGCGTCACGAGGGAGGAGCTCGATAAAGCTCTCCTTCAGGTCCATGTCCTTGATCGTTTACGCGCGCCAATTCTCGACGGTTAGACCTTGCGCGTGTTATTCGACGACGTTACTGGGAATTCGCGGCTCGTTTTTCTCCTTTTTTTTTACTTGCTTCTTTTTTTTTTTGGTTCCTAACCGAAGATGAGAATCGTGCGACGTAGGCAAGCGGAAAGTCAACTGACTTTTTGCGAATGACCGCATGTCGTTATTTAGAGATTAAGGCCCTCTTTCTTCCTTTATCGTATCATTGATGCAATATTAATTATTTTACAACACTGACCTACCACGTGTTTCATGGTATCATTGAAATTTTTCATTCACTAAAATAAAATCTAAATTTTGATGTTTTATTGATTTTAACTTTTCTGTTTAATCACTTGGCGTCGAGACACTGCCCCTCCATTTGATAAATAGCGTTGATCGATTTTGCCAAATAAGTAACATTGCATAAAAGTGAAATTTAAAAAATTATTATCACAGTTTAAAAATAACAAAAGGTTACGAACTTCAACTTTTCCTCATTTAACCATTCCAAGATTTTCGCAATAAAGTACATAAACAACTTTTGTATATAATATTTGAGTGCCGATGCACAGTGCATTGATGACGTTTCTCGTTAATTTTATCAACGAGAGAAAAAGAGAAAGACAGACAGAGAGAGAATTTGAAGAAAAAAATAGGGAAAAAGAACGCTAGTGACGCGTCAAGAATTCGCAAAATTCGAATTTGCGTCATCGCAAAGTCGATGGGGACACGTGGTGACGAGTATTTTTCGTGGTCCTCTCACTCGATAATATATCAGGTTGGTCGTCTCTCTCGTGTCCTTGATTCTTTCGCTCGCGCTCAGGATTTTTTTTTTCGTTCTTATTTGCTTCGTCCTTTCGAACGATTCTCGCTCGTCACATGGACCTTGGTCGTCTTTTTTTTTTTTTTTTTTTTTTTTTTTCCCTTACAGACGTGAGAGGGCACTTTTGGGCTGCTACGTCACGATTGCGGGTCCATCCGCAGACTCTCGTTATATATGAGATGATCGCTGCGTTATACCCGCCTAATGCCCTGCGGTCATCGTGGTCGAGTTTTAACTCTCTTGTGGTCTCGAAGATGCTGCGCTTCTTTTTTCGCTCCGTACTGACTCTGGCTCGTGCGAAACCTTTTATTAAGAGGGCCATTTATTTTACGAACTTTTTTCTTTTTTTTCCTTCCTTTGTTTGCTTTCATTTTTCATCGTCATAGTGGACGATCTTTGACGTTGCAAACAATTATTTTTAAAAAAATTTTTGTGCTCAATTAAAAATGTTCTTAAAAGTTCAAATGACGTTTAACACGTTAAGTGCGACGTCAGTTCATGGGGACTGTATGACGGGTCGCCTGAACGGAAAGCAGAGCAAAATCGGTTACGCAGCCACCCTGTTAAGAATTATTTCTTAACAGTAAAATTTTCAGTAAAATTAAATATTTCATTGATGACTTAACCGAGTCAACCACTAAATTATTGAGATAGAAATTCTTAAAAAATCGAGCAATGTGCAAATAACTAAATTGCCAGATTTTTCATTAATTTTATTCGTCATTGAGCTTTGCCATATAAAAAACGTTCTATATGATGTTAAGTAGAATATAAATATTTGTTACAAAATCATGACTATTGCGAGATATTTTTAATTTGAAAAATCGTTAGCAGGATATTTAAAATTAACTCTAAGCACTTGGCCATATTCCGGCTCACGAGTATCTAAATATAATCAAAAACGATGTCCCTCTGTATATATATATATATATATATATATATATTGTGGCGTTGTTTTTGAAACTCAATAAACGCCCGGAGCAGATTTCTTTGCTGTAAAGTCAGCACGAACATCCTTACCGCGTATATTACGAATATCGTTATTGTGGTATTATGACTTCCTAGTTGAATATTGTGACCATGAACTTCGTCAGGCCTAGTAAAT
Organism: Dyspetes luteomarginatus; assembly: GCA_963669185.1. Taxonomy (NCBI): domain Eukaryota; kingdom Metazoa; phylum Arthropoda; class Insecta; order Hymenoptera; family Ichneumonidae; genus Dyspetes; species Dyspetes luteomarginatus. Next base: position 3,177,730 of record OY769904.1, read on the forward strand.
ATTACATCATTTATTTCTTGCTGGTCGTTACTAATTATGGAGTTATGTGACTACATGAAGATCGGTGAGATATACGCTTCTCTCTTCTGTTTGGCTTTCGTCTCTCTACTATCATTTATTATGAATCAATTCATTTGGCTGGGTCATCGTACCTTTGGCTAAAAATGTCTCGAACTAATTTACGCCACGAATAACAAGTTTTTATTTTCATGGGCGAGAGTGAAATGAATTCACAACGTTATATACATATATTTATAGACATGAGAATTATGAATATCCTGAAACTTGAAGTCAAAGAGCCAAGAGATAGCCGACCAATGACCCAAACGATGAATTTTACAGCCTTGATCGTAGTTGTCAACAGTTTTGTGTTTTTCTTGAATTAAAAAAAAAACATAAACCGAAATCTAATTAGAATATCATCGATTCAATATTGTTTTTTTCCTGAGGTAAATTTTGAAAAAAAAAACATTGTAACTATACTAATTAATATATGGAAAACTCTGAATGATCATCGATGGACCTAAAACTTTAGTACGATTTTTGTCTCATCACCATGGAGTGCGGCCACCCATAGATCGTTTTAGAAATATTTTTACAAGTTGCGAATCTGCAAAGTTTCAAAGTTCTTTATGTTGAGAAGTTGGACCGAGTGCGATTTCGAGGTTCTAAGCATTTTACTTTTCATTAAAAATACTAAAAACGAATTTTTCCAAAAATCGGTCCTAATAAATTCTGTACACACAGATATAGTACATTTATTATATTAAACGATGATGTGTCGTGGGCTGTCGAAAACGTATTTTTTTTTTATATCGAACCCTGTGCAATTGAATCAATATTATTTTTCTTATTTTACTATGATCGAAAAAAATTACATTTAAATATCCAATGAGGAAAATACTCATCAAGTGTAAAGCAGCTTGAATCGACTTGAATCAATTTTTTCAGTGTATCAAAACAAAATGGACCAAACAAAAATAGAATTAGCGAATCGTCATCTCATCGTTTTGGTCCTTTTGCACGAGTTCAATCTATACGGGTTTTTTTTATTTAATTTTATTTTCATAAAAATAAAATTAACAAATCGTCATCTCATCGTCTCGGTCCTTTGCTAGAACACGTTCGATCTATAAATTATTTTGTTCTTTTTTTTTACTATTATTATTATTTTTTTAAGACGATCCCTGGTCAAATCCAATTTTTTGTTTGCTTATGTTTGCCAGCATCGGAGTTTCGAGCGTCATCTCTTTGCTACGCCATGAAAGATCGATCTAACTATACAGAGTTCAATGTTCCCTCGATCAACGACGAAGTTGAGATTCGTGCGAAAGGCTTACCTCGCATAGAGAATTTTTTAGTCAATTTGTCAAAAATGAGGGAATCATGGACGAGCTTTTGTGCGATTCATCATTTTTGCGCAAAATTAAAATCGCACGATACTGACGATTTTTTTTTCCGCGCAATATTTATATATATATATATATATATATATATATATATATATATATATATATATATATATATATATATATAAATATGTGTATGTCATCGTGTCTAAATACGTTTGCATTTTTATATAGCAAATCAAATCTGGATAATTCTTGACAGTTGAATCGGTTTTGCACCTTTATAGTTGTGGTCATTGACAATATCAGCATCATTATGACAAAAATTATTACGCGTACATGACGATAATGAGTCAGAGTTTTTCAGGCCCGCAGACATTATCGTAAAATTAATCGTCATCAAAATGTGCAATCTATGCAAATAAGACAATATATTCCGATCCCGGAGTCAATTAAACGTGTATTACGATAAAATAATACACAGATCGAGTCGCTATGAAAGAAGAAAAAGATAGTCGAAAAAATACTTTTTTCGTATATTCTTCAAAATTGTCAATATCTCAAGGATAGGAAAAATGTCTTATCGTCCAGATAATGACCACAGCCAGATGACATTTTGCTTCAGCTCGAAATTTCAGCCCTTTCGGACAAAATACGGAGTGTGTATCATTTCACGTTAAGGATGCTTTTTTTTCATGCTCGAAAAATATTTTTTTTTCCATTGCTATTGATAATATCGCATATATATATATGCAATATATATATATATTTTTTTAAAATGCCCTTATAATATATATATATATCTATATATATACATATATATATATATATATATATATATATATTAAAAATGCCCTTATAATATGTATATATATATTATAAGGGCATTTTTAAAACGTTGAATATATTTTCTAATCAGCTATTCACGGGGCTTCAGACTCATAAATCCTCCCACTTCCTTGGGAGAAAAATTCTCGCAAACAATTCATACAAGGACGTGCATATCAAAGATAGAGATTGTTCTGAAAGGTTTTCGACCTCGTAGAAATACAATCACCATGTTCTGTATTGTTTAACTTTTTACGCAGTTATCGCAGACTGCAAGAATGAAAAAAAAAAAAAAAAAAAAGCTATCATACGCTATAACCAGGGGTCGTTTCCCCCGCCGCTGACGGGATTATATTCTCTTCATCAACTTGGAGGTTTTTTTCTTTTTTTTTTTTTTTTTTTTTTTTTTTTACGTTTTATTGCGCTTCACATGCAGACAGCGCATGATATCCTCGACTACTCATATAACTGCGTTTCATTAATCACAAGAATGCAATAAAAAAAATACAAAAAAAAAAACAAAAAAGAAAAGAAATGAGAGAAAGAACGCGCGACCGGTAGTGCGGAAATCCGAGACGAATAGGAAGCGACAGTGCTCACCGAGCTCTCGGGGCCGCTGCCTCCAGATGCCAGGTGTCGTTGATGCCTCACCGTTTATATCGCTATAAAATGTGTGCATAAATATATATATATATATATATATATATACATACATATATATATATATATACATACATACATACATACATACATACATACATACATACATATATATATATATATATATACATGTAAATACTACTACTATATTAATAATGCACCCTGAGTGAACGCAGTCAGCTCATGTGTATATTTACACATGACACCTAGCTATTTCGCGCTCTTTTTATTTCTTGACGATTTTGCTGAATGAAATTTTATTCGATCCGTTCACGCTCATAAAACATTCGCCACCGTAACCCGTCTTGCTTACTGATAAGATTCCGCCGTTATTTAGTCGCTTGAATTAATAATGTAGTACTACGTTATAATATTCAAAGTTTCCTCTCTCTCTCTCTTTCTCTCTCTCTCTCTCTCTCTCTGTCTCTCCCGTATTGAGAGCATTCGCCGCTCTTGCGTTACTGCAGGTCAAGTCACGCTATCAATCGATTATTGGCTCGAACATGTCGCGGGAAAAAATTATTACATATTAATTAGCATTGACCAATATGCACATTGATTGACGAGTGATGTCTTTTTTTTTTTTTTTTTACGATATGACAAAGGGATAATTCAAAGATTTCAAAAATCTTTGGTATTAATTAATTAATTGAATTGAAGAAAAATCTATTAGCCGTTCGAATAGACAGATGAATGATTTGATGGCCAGCTTGATGCTGATATTGATCGAAGAGTGATGTCTTTTTTTTTTTTTTACGATATGACAAAGGGATAATTCAAAGATTTCGAAAATCTTTGGTATTAATTAATTAATTGAATTGAAGAAAAATCTATTAGCCGTTCGAATAGACAGATGAATGGTTTGATGGCTAGCTTGATGCTGATATTGATTGAAGAGTGATGTCTTTTTTTTTTTTTTTACGATATGACAAAGGGATAATTCAAAGATTTCGAAAATCTTTGGTATTAATTAATCAATTGAATTGAAGAAAAATCTATTAGCCGTTCGAATAGACAGATGAATGATTTGATGGCTAGCTTGATGCTGATATTGATTGACGAGTGATGTCTTTTTTTTTTTTTACGATATGTCAAAGGGATAACTCAAAAATTTCGAAAATCTTTGGTATTAATTAATCAATTGAATTGAAGAAAAATCTATTAGCCGTTCGAATAGACAGATGAATGATTTGATGGCCAGCTTGATGCTGATATTGATCGAAGAGTGATGTCTTTTTTTTTTTTTACGATATGTCAAAGGGATAACTCAAAAATTTCGAAAATCTTTGGTATTAATTAATCAATTGAATTGAAGAAAAATCTATTAGCCGTTCGAATAGACAGATGAATGGTTTGATGGCTAGCTTGATGCTGATATTGATTGACGAGTGATGTCTTTTTTTTTTTTTACGATATGTCAAAGGGATAACTCAAAAATTTCGAAAATCTTTGGTATTAATTAATCAATTGAATTGAAGAAAAATCTATTAGCCGTTCGAATAGACAGATGAATGGTTTGATGGCTAGCTTGATGCTGATATTATTGCAAGTATCTTTGGGTAAATCTTTGGATAAATTATTCCATTACAGAGACAAATGGACTTATATTTGATAAAATTTGATGAACTTTGACACATAAATTTTAACTTCATTATCATCAGATTCGAATCACACTCGATGAAATTAATTTTTTTCAGAACAAATATTAACTTTCAGGAAAGGAAATAATTAAATTTTCAACTTGTGGAGCTTTGAAACGATCAATTTTTATGAGAATGTATTTTTAGGGTCAAAAGTCAGCCTCGCGGCAAAAATACGGGGATTTTCCCGCGGACGACGTTCTCGGCTTTTGATCGCTTTTCTCACATCTCTCTGTTTGCTATAAACATAATATACATATATATATATATGTCTATACTCTGGGTACGCGATGGCGGTCAACGTCCTTTCGAAGGTTTGAATCGAGTAGCAGCAATAGCAGCAGCAGTATCAGCGACAGGAGCAGCAGCAGCAGCAGTAGGAGGAGGAGAGTGCGATCGTGAGTGTATTATACGAATGAGAGCGCGCGACTCGCATACCGATCGCGATCGCTGGCTCTTTAAAAAGAACGATCGCGCGACTTCTGAGAGTCTCTCTCTCTCTCTCTCTCTCTCTCCCTCTCCCTGTCGCTGCGTGTAACCACAAAAGCCGTGCATACAAGTGCGCCAAATCCGGATGCACCTAAAGCTTTATTGACGATGTCCTCGCTGGTTGCACTCTCGCGCTTATAATATTATATATATGGTATGGCATTATTGCGCAGGTAAAACATAACTAGCTCTAAGAATGCATCATGTCATATGGTCGTCAAAAAAAATTCTTCAGCGTGTAAAAGCTAAGACGTCAAATTGTTCATATATTTATATACAAGTAATCGTTGGTAAGAAATTTACATCCGGCGAAATGGGGTCCTACTAAAATACTATCAGGCCCTCGATATATTTAATGAAACTAGCAAATTTTTTCGCTAGGGACGTACAAATTTTCTCAGCTTGAAGCTTGAAAGTCTCAAAGCTAAAAAGCAAAGTTATACAGAAGTTTTTTTTTTAATGAACCAACTCATTTTTGGTTAAAATGCTAAAATGATTTTATCACTGATTGACAAATCTATTAGACATTTTATCGAGTAATCATAAATTTTCATTAAAAATTGCATTAAACGAATTTCCTAGAAAATTTATAGCGATCGCTGTTGAGAAATTTACATCCGGCGAAATGGGGTCCTACTAAAATACTATCAGGCCCTCGATATATTTAATGAAACTAGCAAATTTTTTCGCTAGGGACGTACAAATTTTCGCAGCTTGAAGCTTGAAAGTCTCAAAGCTAAAAAGCAAAGTTATACAGACGTTTTTTTTTAATGAACCAACTCATTTTTGGTTAAAATGCTAAAATGATTTTATCACTGATTGACAAATCTATTAGTCATTTTATCGAGTAATCATAAATTTTCATTAAAAATTGCATTAAACGAATTTCCCAGAAAATTTATAGCGATCGCTGTTGAGAAATTTACATCCGGCGAAATGGGGTCCTACTAAAATACTATCAGGCCCTCGATATAGTTAATGAAACTAGCAAATTTTTTCGCCAGGGACGTACAAATTTTCTCAGCTTGAAGCTTGAAAGTCTCAAAGCTAAAAAGCAAAGTTATACAGAAGTTTTTTTTTAATGAACCAACTCATTTTTGGTTAAAATGCTAAAATGATTTTATCACTGATTGACAAATCTATTAGTCATTTTATCGAGTAATCATAAATTTTCATTAAAAATTGCATGAAACGAATTTCCCAGAAAATTTATAGCGATCGCTGTTGAGAAATTTACATCCGGCGAAATGGGGTCCTACTAAAATACTATCAGGCCCTCGATATAGTTAATGAAACTAGCAAATTTTTTCGCTAGGGACGTACAAATTTTCTCAGCTTGAAGCTTGAAAGTCTCAAAGCTAAAAAGCAAAGTTATACAGAAGTTTTTTTTTAATGAACCAACTCATTTTTGGTTAAAATGCTAAAATGATTTTATCACTGATTGACAAATCTATTAGACATTTTATCGAGTAATCATAAATTTTCATTAAAAATTGCATTAAACGAATTTCCCAGAAAATTTATAGCGACCGTATATACGTTTTGTTTCTTTTCATCGAAAGGGTTTAAGAACAGCTGCACTCGGCGGAATTTTTGATCGCCAAGTACCGATATCTCGTGTGCCACAGCGGATAATCGATCGCGCGTGTAAGCATAAGAGAAAAAAGAAAAAGAGCGACAAGAACATGCCAAGCCCTCTGGCTTGGCCAACAAAACGAACGGGGCTCACGTATGTACTCTCGCGTGTCACTTTTACTGTTGTTCGGGTCAGTCGAGCATTGACCGGGCGCTCCAGAGAGCGTTATATATATATATATATTTTTTTTTTTTATTTAAATTGCACATCAGCTGCTGCTGTATCGCGTGTGTCTCTTTAACCATACACGTATGCCAACTACAGAGCTTTTCCACACGTAAAAAAAAAAATTATTTGCAAAAATATATTTTTACTCGCAAAAATAAATTTCAGAATTTTTTTTTTACACGATTTTTTTTTCTAAATATTTTTCCAAATATTACACGAAATTTCAATGATCAAAATACATTTAACATATATATTATTTATATAAAATATAAATCAAATATCAATGAAATGTTCCTGCGAGATATAAATATCGGCAGCAAAAAATTATCTATTGTTGGATTTAAAAAAATTCTACAATAATTTAAACAAACACACACAGATTTCTAACAAATTTCTCTACATGGGGATGTTTGACTATTTTTCATAAAAAAATTTGTTTCGTTTAAAATTATGAAATTTGCCATAGTTTACAGTTGACAAGTAATCTTGTAGAGCAAAATATATATATATATATATATATATATTTACGAGATTATTTATTTCATTTCTTCAATTGTTTGTCTCCCATGTTGACTTTGCCAATAATAACCGGGCGGGGAAGAGGGATATAAAAACGCTTTCCCGTGATGCATGCGCACGGGGCGTTCTCTGAGCAGCGCGACGAGACGCGCTTATTAAATACCTCCTGGTGCTGGATACGGTGATTGGGAACTCGTACCCGCGAGTACGTCATGTCCGCAAGAGTCGGTGCACTCTTCTATCGAAGTTATGCGCGGGGTCGATGGTCCTCCAAAGACAACAAAGATATACGTACCGCAAATTGTAATGCAATATATATATATATATATATATATATATATATATATATATGTTGGTGCATAACTTTGTATAACATATAAATATATACATATATATATATGTGTGTATATATGTATATAAAATAAAAATTAAAAAACCAAACAGTTGACGGCACGTTCGCATGAAAAACGGACAAAGACGAGATTCTTCTTATTTATAATAAGTAAATGTTTAATTAACAAGCACGAAGTTGAATGAAGATGAGACACGTTTCTCTCTCTTGTTGTCAGAGCTAAAAGTTTATTGCTAAAAGCAAAAAAAAAATACAAAATTTTGGAGAGAAAATTACCGAGAATTCCCATCGGATAGTTCGTCAAATTAATTTTGTAGTACCGAGAGAAAGCTTCCCAGCCTCTCTCGTCTCTCAGCCCCATAAACCTCAGCACGTATACTTTTTTGGGAAAAACATTATTCCGTTTATAATTTAAGGGTGTTTTGCGCATATGGAGGGACAACCCGAAGATTAATATAAATGCGATAAGAATTTTTATACATCGCAACGAGTTGAAAATTTGTAAAAAAAAATCATCCATATATATAGAGAATAGTAAATAAATTAATTGTAAATAATAATACGAAAAAATGAAAGAAAAAAAAAAAAAAAAAAAACGAAAGCAGTGGAAAAAAAAAATGTATCGAATAACATTTTTCATGTTTTGGTGTGAAATATAATCGTGAAATTTTTTTGGAATTTAAATTCGACCCTACTATATGAGCGATTATTATTTTTTCGTGTAATCGAATAATCGGCTAACAGGGGCAGAGGGTGGGAGGCTAGATAGATGAAATGTAGTCCTTAGTCAGTTTGTATGTTGTATCGGAAAATTTGGAAAAATAATCATCCATATATATAGAGAATAGTAAATAAATTAATTGCAAATAATAATACGAAAAAATGAAAAAAAAAAAAAAAACAAAACGAAAGCAGTGGAATAAAAAAAATGTATCAAATAACATTTTTCATGTTTTGGTGTGAAATATAATCGTGAATTTTTTTTTGGAATTTAAATTCGACCACACTATATGAGCGATAATTAATTAGATGAAATGTAGCCCTTAGCCAGTTTGTATGTTGTATCGGAAAATTTGGAAAAAAAATCATCCATATATATAGAGAATAGTAAATAAATTAATTGTAAATAATAATACGAAAAAATGAAAAAAAAAAAAAAAAAAAACAAAACGAAAGCAGTGGAATAAAAAAAATGTATCAAATAACATTTTTCATGTTTTGGTGCAAAATATAATGGTAATTTTTTTGGAATTTAAATTCGACCCAACTGTATGAGCGATTATTATTTTTTCGTGTAATCGAATAATCGGCTAATGTAGTCCTTAGCCAGTTTGTATGTTGTATCATATAAATGCAGCAACTACTACAATTTCTTGTTATTGTCCCGAGTGCATTGACCCCCTCTGGATTGCCTCTCGCTATATCTCTCTCTTTTCTCGTTTCGCACATGCATGCTCGCGCCTTTCCCTCGCGAACGATCGAGCGACATATTTCGTACGTGAGTCCGCACCCCTTGAATTG
>OY769904.1:3194391-3252429 GCA_963669185.1 Dyspetes luteomarginatus
CAGGCTCAACAGGCTCAACAATAAAATGGGACTCAAGTTTTTGGGCTATGCTCAGAATTTAAAATATGCATTTCACCCATGCACCTATATGTATATGTATAGAAACCATCACCGCCTGTAGGTGCTATAGGTCACCACCTATAGCACCTATACTTGTGATGCTCAACAGGCTCACCAGGCTCAACAATAAAATGGGACTCAAGTTTTTGGGCTATGCTCAGAATTTAAAAGATGCACGTCACCCATGCACCTATATGTATATGTATAGGAACCATCACCACCTGTAGGTGCTATAGGTCACCACCTGTAGGTGCTATTGGTCACCACCTATAGCACCTATATTTGTGATGTGCATGGAATTAGGAAGACGCTGATGCTGGGAAAGAAGCTCTAACTAGTCGATCCGCGAGTGTCTCGTTTCCACAAGGCTTGATATGAAAGAAAAGATTGATATGCCAGCAATCCCTTATTGAATTTTATAAAAAGTTAAGTTTTTCGAATCTCTTCTTTTGTCATTTCGCGCTGAGTTTCCGATGTTTAATCATTGATCGGGTAAACTATGCACAACAGAAACTCCTCGCTCATTTATTCTCTGATTTTCTTCACAATACATTTGCTGCCCAGCTACTTGCCCTCATAACTACAATGCGCGTCGTGAACTTTCGAGTTTCTTGTTCCCAATTTTTTTCTGAGGTTATGTGAAATGATTGGCGCAAGCCTTTGATTACAGTAGTGGGTACAAAAAAAAATGTACTAACGAAATTTCCACTGTATAATGTACGCGACACGTGCTTTAACACGAAAGACATATCGAGGAATTTGATTTATTGGGCCGCCAATGGTGTGAAAACGTGACTAAGCAAATTTAATTAGATTAAAGTCAGCAAAATCGATATGTAAAGTATCGTTTTGAAGATGAGTGTCGCGTGCCGACTGGCCCGATACCTGTATCTACACATATATATCTACATATATATATATATATATATATATATATATATATATTTCGCGGATTTTATATGTACATGTTTTTCGTGTTCCCGTCTCTCACTTTTTTTTTTCAACTTCCGCACGCAAATTAGGGTTACATAATTTGACCTATTCACGAAATCGACGACTGATTCGACGAAAAAAAAAATATATATATAAGAACGATGCACGAATGCCAAAAAAGCGCGCTTACGCATATAATTTATGCGACAAGCAGAGTGCGTAATGAAAAAAAATGTGAACGCGTGTGGGCGGCTTTTACAATAGCTACCTCGACAAGTTTTCTCAATTACTATATATGTATATATATAGGCACGCAATAAAATACGTTTAAAGTTGCACAAATTTTTCAAATGTTTTTTTTTTTTGTAATTAGAATATTTTTTTCTACGGTGAGTTTAAGGGTTGAAAGTGAAATGCGTCAAAGGGAGATGATAAGGATATAATTTACTATTATGGGTTGTGATTTACGCCTTAATAATCTCTTGGTGCAGGGAGAAAACATACAACGTATAATAAATATATACATATATACATATATAAAAAAATATATATATATATATATACGGTGCTTATCTCGGACACGCTCGTCAACGGAAGAGAGATATCGAATAAGAGATCGCCGTGATCTGGCAGGTCTGTGACGAGAATTAAATCGAAGGAGCGCAGGATACACGTAGAGAGAGAAAGAGAGAGAGAGAGAGAGAGAGAGAGAGACTGGTCACCCCAGAGCACAGCAGGAGAGCAAAGCACTTTGAAATTTCGACTGCAACGAGTTTCTTTCTCTCTCTCTCTTTCTCCTGGTGAGGTCAGTGACCCCCGTCAGTTGGCAGTGGTCAGTGATGGTAACGGGTATAAGACCGAGAATCCACAACCGACTGAACCCGGGCGAGACTTGCTTCGTTTCTCACAACGTGGTGGTCCTCGGCCCCTTCTTACGTACAATTTACGTATATAGATACACATTTTTAAAGCTTCGATGTAAACAAAATAAAAAATTAGCTAAACGTTAATTAGAGTTAATACGTAATACGTAAATTTTATATAAATTTTTTGTTTTAATTGAGTGGACGAGATTTTGGTCAATTTTTGGGCTAAACAGATGAAATATGCGATCGAAGCCACCATATTAGTTGCTAGTTTTTATATTAAAATAAACGCGGGGGTGCCTCGACCCTTAGTAATTCGAATGAAATGTTAAAACTATAGTAGAGAAAAAATTATTCATTGTCAACTGTTGAATATTAATTATTTTTGCACAAAAGTGAACTATCCCAATATTATCCCTCGGACTTTATAAAAGAGAGATGAGACACCCTCAATTTTTTTCATTATAATTACAATTGGCCTCAAATTTGAGCTATTATTTTTTTGTAACACGTAAAAATACAAAGACAAATACATTTTTTAGTAACACGTAAAATTTTTGTTCTCTTTGTATATCCACTCAGAAGGCTCCACTGAAAAATGAACGTGTCGCTAAAAAATAATAGCACGAATTTACGGCCAACTCGGATAGATCCAATACTTTATCTGATTCCCTCAATTTCTTTCATTATAAATTCGAGCTATTATTTTTTTGTAACACGTAAAAATACACAGAGAAATATATTTTTTAGTAACACGTAAAAATACACAGAGAAATACATTTTTTAGTAACACGTAAAATTTTTGTTCTCTTTGTATATCCACTCAGAAGGCTCCACTGAAAAATGAACGTGTCACTAAAAAATAATAGCACGAATTTACGGCCAACTCGGATAGATCCAATACTTTATCTGATTCCCTCGATTTTTTTCGTTATAATTACAATTGGCTGTAAATTCGAGCTATTATTTTTTATTAACACGTAAAAATACACAGACAAATACATTTTGTAGTAACACGTAAAAATACACGGACAAATACATTTTTTAGTAACACGTAAAATTTTGTCCTCTTTGTGTCCACTCAGAAGGCTCCACTGAAAAATGAACGTGTCACTAAAAAATAATAGCACGAATTTACGGCCAACTCGGATAGATCCAATACTTTATCTGATTCCCTCGATTTTTTTCGTTATAATTACAATTGGCTGTAAATTCGAGCTATTATTTTTTAGTAACACGTAAAAATACACAGACAAATACATTTTTTAGTAACACGTAAAATTTTTGTTCTCCTTGTATATCCACTCGGAAGGCTCCACTGCCCAATGAACGTCTCACTAAAAAATAATAGCTCGAATTTACGGCCAACTCGGATAGATCCAATATTTTTTCTGATTCATGTAGAGATGCTCGCACTTTGCCACCACCATGAAATTAATCGATGGATTGATGAGTACGAATATTTTTTTCACACACGTTATTTTTCTATGTAAATTGATCGTCGATCGTTTTATCGATGATTCAGGCATTTATCTTACTATTTTCATATATATTTATGTGTCTAATTTATCGTGTTGGATGATACAGAGACGATCTGAGCTATATATGTCCAGAACTCAATTCCAAAGTTGCAATCAAATTTAAATCCAGGCGCCAACAGTCGAGAAAAACAAATATGCCGACGACCCTCTATTTTTATTACATATACGTGAATAAAGTCCAAGCATGAGTATATAATTGTTTTCGTACTTCTCGCGTTTATTTTCCATTGCGTACCCCCGGAGGCTCACTGAAATTTTAATGAAAGGTAATCTTTTCCTCCTTCTTCATAAACAAAACTTCGAGAGCGTGTATATGTGAGATAATATGGAATATTACATACGCGTATGATAATCATGCATACCCCAGCTTAAGCTTGCGGATGTTTTTCTCAATACGCTTTACTTTTATTATTGTCTCAATTGATTAGGATGCAAGAGAATCTTTGCTCGAAGCATCCACGTGACTATCACGCTATTGACGTGCCAATAGTACGTACCATTTTTATTTTATTTTTAAATCTAAAGTTATTGCTGTTATCAGCCATGGTAATTGTAAGACGAAACGATAATGGCATTGGTAATGGAAGTAAACGCGAATATAAAATTCCGTTTTTTTGTTTATTATTCTCGATTGAGAATTATCGATAGACAACTATATATTGATATGTCTCTGTCGCGACTGAGGGGGTTATTAGGGGGTTCCGGGAGATGATCTTGTTTTTCAATTTTTTTGTTTATACAACACTTTGATATGTGCATATATGAGGAGAAGGAGGAGGATTTCAACTCCGTATATAAAGACACGTGCCTATGGGATATTATATATATATTGCGTGTCAATTGCAGGGAATTCTCAATTAGACCCAGAATACTCGTTGGAGATTTATTGTAAAATAATTTATATGGACCTCAAAAAAAAAAACGTGCACGATCTAATTGACGATATCTAATTAGTCATACATATAGGCGAAAACGGAAATCCTATGGACCAATTTCAATGTAAGCGATTGCTCTCCGTACACCGTTAATATGTAGTAGCGAATAATTAATAATAATATCGCACAATGTATGAATATTTACTTTCATCGAATTAAAATAAAATACACCTCGATATCTCGAATAGTACTGGAGTAGCAATTATGATGAATGCTTTTACTACGTACTAGAATTTTTTCGAGCCCCTGAACCGTTTACCTTTGTTTAAAAAAACAAAACGAAATAATTCGACCGACCATCAATTATTTATCTGGACCGATGCAAAAAAAAACTAATTCCATAATTCCAAAAAATCATTCCATGATTTATCATTTATTTCGCTAAGACTAGGAATGATTGCCGATATATTATGGCAAATAAATAGTGTCTCAGTCGCGCAAGAGTCTCGATCAAGTCATCAGGTCGTACAGATGGAAGGGAAGGGGGAGGTAGTTTTTCGTCTACGGGCTTAAAAAAAAAAGAAAAAAAAAGAGGAGTAGAATAAATGAGTGAACCGGCCTTTCAGGAATAGAACAACCATTATATGCTAGAAAACGACTATAGAAACGAGAAAGAGAGAGAGAGAGAGAGAGAGAGAGAGGAGTCAGAACTCGCGGAGAACTAACGGAGTGCCGAAAGTGACGGAGGAACCAACGTATATTAGCCGTTAGAAATTAAACCCGTTGGAAAGCTCTCTAATGTGGCTTGTTGGCTGTGGCCAATTTTGCGTTTTTGCTTTGACGGCCCCGCTATATCGATGATGATAAATCCATTGCTCTTTATATTGTAAAAAAAAAAATACTGTACTTTGAGACAATCCATGTCACATAAGCCATCTATTTTTTCACAGATAATTCACGTGTAATTCAATTGATACAAGTAACAATTTTTAAATTTTCATTTATACGGATACGTTAAAATGGTAAAATTAATTAATTCAAGAGTGTATCAGTGTTCTACTCGAATATTTGTTTCGAGAAATTTTGAAGGCTGCAATTTTGGACAATTTAGTAAGTGCCTCCTTCATCCTGATAATAAATATATAACAAAGTTATCGAAATATTTATGAGATTAGATATATAAATTGTGTATCGTAGTACACTAATTTATATATATATATAGATATATGTATTATATATACGATGACTAGATAACGTTGCAGTAATAACGCAGTTCTATTATCTCGGTGCATCAGTTAAATCGACATGCGATTATTGCTCAACTTATCATAAAATTTATCATAAAATTGTGAGAATAGAAAGAAAAAAAATCCCAAAACCACTCTTATTAAATTAGATGAGATTTTGTTTTTGTTAGAATTATATTTATTTTGTCATAAATGTATAAACGCGATAGGACAACCGAAGAACGAAGATTCAGGAAAATACGCGAGAAACAATTAATCCAATCGGTTAAATAAAAATATAATAACAAAATTCTCGTCTCCCTCCGACAATGCACGCGATATGTTCGATATTTCTTTCCATTTCCAGTTTCTATAAAAAGATATTTATTATCGCTTGGTGTATTTTTAATAATTAAACGTGGAATGAGCTAGAAGACAATATTATGTTCATAATCTCTCCCAAGTCTTGGCTGAGTCTCTTCAATTCTCTTACCAAAATCATCGTATAACTGCACGATTATACACACGTAAATCGCGTGCAAAATATAAAACACATCGTGCTCCTCTTACTCTCATTATGTAAGACCAATGTAGCGAGATAGTGTAATGAACAATATATATATATATATATATATATATATATATATATATATATTCTGTTTGTTGCCTCGTGTGAAGTATTCGATTCCTCGCAGCTTTGCGAGAACGAGACACGCAAACACTTATTTACACGAGCAGGAAAAAAACATGGATTATTGATCCGCTCGACCGTCATCGGGGAGAAAAACAAGATCAAATCAATACGGCATTTGGCCGAAGCGAGTTCAGCGCGGGCAAGGGTTAATAATCCGAGATTAAAACAAATTTCGCGTCTCCTAATAAAAGTTTCGTACACATGAGGATTTTTTTTTTTTTTTTTTTTTTTTTTTAATATTGCGCGCGTGCGGAGACAGAAGCATTGGAAATCTTTGATCGGAGGTATACACAATCGATTATTATCATATGAAAAATTATAAACGACATTGAGAAAATCAACTGATCTACTACATCGACGAAAATCAATGATAAATATTTAAAAAAAAATTGTCGAATAATTAGAAATAAATTTGTTTAAAAGTAAAACTAAATTGGACTGAAAAAAACTGCACACTTTGCAGCTTAAACAAATTGATTTTTTATCATTAAAATAAATATTAATTTTATTTAAAAATAAATTCTATACCAGCGTGATAAATTATTCTTGGGGCACGTGCTTCGTTTGTTTCCTAACGTTTCATAGCTGTTCAGGCAAAACTATCGACGAATGCCACTAAACGTGGACGGATTAACAAATTCAAAAATCCATTTGTGAAATTGTGATAGAGGTGAAGACGAGAGCTTTTGGCCAGACAGAATAAATTATGAGCTTTGACCCAATTGAAAAGATAGATCGTATAACCCTGACGAGTTCAAGGTAGTTGCAAATTATCGAAATTAACTTTACTCTCACAATCAATATTATTTCGTAAGGTCATCGAAATTTTGCAAATATCATCATTAAGCCTGCTAAAAATACTCGAAAATCACTCATATAGCACGTTTTTCATTAATCACGTTGCATAATAATCAATTGATAAAGAATTTATTTTAAGAATCTTTATACAAGATACTCTTTGACAATGACATTACATTAGTCGATATTTGAACATGAAATATCCAACGATGAAAAATCTCTAAAATATTATTTTATACTCGATACGTTAAGATCGTCTAAAAAATTGAGAAGATAAAGGAGATTATAGATGATGAAAATTTTCTATATTCGTATCAAAGTTAAAAATTTGCAATTGATAAAGAATTTATTTTAAGAATCTTTATACAAGATACTCTTTGACAATGACATTATATTAGTCGATATTTTAACATGAAATATCCAACGATGAAAAATCTCTAAAATATTATTTTAATATTATTTCGTAAGGTCATCGAAATTTTGCAAATATCATCATTAAGCCTGCTAAAGATACTCGAAAATCATTCATATAGCACGTTTTTCATTAATCACGTTGCATAATAATCAATTGATAAAGAATTTATTTTAAGAATCTTTATACAAGATACTCTTTGACAATGACATTATATTAGTCGATATTAGAACATGAAATATCCAACGATGAAAAATCTCTAAAATATTATTTTAATATTATTTCGTAAGGTCATCGAAATTTTGCAAAAATCATCATTAAGCCTGCTAAAGATACTCGAAAATCACTCATATAGCACGTTTTTCATTAATCACGTTGCATAATAATCAATTGATAAAGAATTTATTTTAAGAATCTTTATACAAGATACTCTTTGACAATGACATTATATTAGTCGATATTTGAACATGAAATATCCAACGATGAAAAATCTCTAAAATATTATTTTATACTCGATACGTTAAGATCGTCTAAAAAATTGAGAAGATAAAGGAGATTATAGATGATGAAAAAATTCTATATTCGTATCAAAGTTAAAAATGTGTCGTAACAATAATATGATAATCGATTATTGACGCCAATTATACCTGACCATAAGTCCAAAATGATATATATATATATATATCATCATGTCAAATGATCATATTCTGACGATTAGATCTCGTTATACGCCTATATATATATATATACATATATACATGTATATGTATATACATGTATATACATGTACGAAAGATCGCAAGTGTGGACAGAACAGACCAATTCGAGGACCACATTCATAACGACCGAAGATTTCATCCGTGACGGCGACGGATACCTCGTGTGTGCTTGATGCCGAACATAGTATGAGTTCAATGAACTCAAGAGGCAAACTCAGCCAACACGAGGAGAGATGAAGGAGTAGCACAGGATCGGCACATTCGTGATTTCTTGGGCTTGCCAATTTTTTTTTTTTTTTATGTCACGCAGTCGATATAAATTTCTTATTAACCTCACGAGAAAGCGAGAAAATTTAATTTGTTCATTTAAAATTAACCGTATTAACCATAAAAATAAGAATCCGAAATTTAATTTCTTTCAAGTTAAAATTAGCGGCCCAATGAATTTTTTCAATACGAATAATTTATTTTCATTTTTATTCCGATAAATTTAGTTTGATTGAAGGCATTTTTTTTTTTTTTTTCATCGATTTTATTCTGATGTTCATGGCAGATTGGCAGGTTCGATATTGTATGGTAAAAATTTTCAAGCTTTCATAATTGGGAGTGAAAAAAAAATTATTCAATAATGTTGGGTCTCGTTGAAGCAGGCGAGTGGAACATGATCCGTTTCTTGGCCTCTTAAGCTCTCCGCGTTGTCCGAGAGAGTCGATCGCGTTTGCCGAGTCGGTGAATGCGCGAACGCGGTACGCCGATACTTATGGTGACCGGCTCAACGAAACTAGATATATATATATATATATATATATATACGTTTATATTGCGAATGCTACACCTGATGCTGGTGGTAGTGGAGGTGGTCTCGGAATGTAAGTAAGGTAAACGAGATCCGGGCAATGCCCTCGCATGTAAACAATCAAAAATTGCAGACAGGTGAGCGGACGTACATATATATATATATATATATATATATATATATATATATTATTTTCATTACGTACGAGCCCAGAGCACCATAGAATTTATGCACATACATATATATATATGTGCATAAATTCTATGGTGCTCTGGGCTCGTTTACGTGTAGTGCATGTGTACGTAATGAAAATAAAGGCAGGATTCAGTATGATAATATATATATGGGGCATTCTGGATCACCATATTGTACATATAATTTGTTTTAAAAACTTTTCCAGCTGGGCCGAAAAGGCTCGTTTTTAAAAATTCCTTTTCAAGGTTTCATTCTAGGTCTATCTCATATATATATATATATATATATATATATATATATATTCTGGATCACCATATTGTACATATAATTTGTTTTAAAAACTTTTTCAGCTGGGCCGAAAAGGCTCGTTTTAAAAAATTCTTTTTCAAGGGAATAACTTAATTGGATGAGGATGAGCAATCAATATTTAATGTAGTTTATTATTAACTCGTTGACATTAATGTCGATTAAAATCAATATTGTTTTATTGTTTTTTCAAATTTTCTATTTTATTACAGTTGATTAAAATGCGAATGGAATGTTGTCAAATTTTATTTAAAAAAAGATCGAATATTCATTCTTCAATGCCGGTTTGCAGAAAGGATGAAAAAAATGCTGGTTGATTTTTTAAATAATTTTTTTGTATTATTGAATGGACCGGCGATAGATATCGTGCGGGGAGATTTTCATTCTAGGTCTATCTCATATATATATATATATATATATATATATACATATATATATATACATGGAAAATGTACGTGGAAAATGTATATACGCTCACGGGTAATTCCGATGACTTGCCACAACGTCCTCTATTATGGATTTAGAACGGGAGATCAGCGGGAGTAGAGTGAATGGCTCAATGGGGCCTTGTACATAATCAGCCGAACCTTTACGGTGAGATCGAGACGGAGACTCGAGGAGAGAAGAGCCGCGAGAAGAACTTTATACACTTGAGTGAGCGGGCGTCCTCCGCATGGACGGTCGTTCAACCCTGTCGCAGGCTCAGACGGAGCGTAGACCGTTCTTCTTCTTCTTCTTCTTCTATTTCTTCTTCTTCTTCTTCTTCTTCTTCTTCTTCTTCTTCTGCTTCTTCTTCTTCTTCTATTTCGCCTTCTTCTTCTTCTTCTTCTTCTTCTTCTTCTTCTTCTTCTTCTTCTTCTTCTTCTTCTTCGTCTTCTTCTATTTCTTCTTTCACATACGTATGCGATATCTTACGTGCCACATCTCTCATTCGAGTCATTCCATCTCTTTAGCTATATATATATATATATATATATATATATATATATACGCATAAATGATGCCTCGAACGAGGAAAATGTATCGGTAAGTTGTAGTGAAGATATAAAAGTTTAATTATTTTTTTCATTAAAATTAAAGAGGAGGATCTGTAATGGAAGTGGACGATTTTATCTAATTTCATCCCTCTAATTTAAATTTAATTATTACGCTATACATATATATATATTTATTTTAGGATCATATCATTGTTACTCTGTAAGGATGCCTCCGATTTTCATTATTATTTTTTTCTAGAAAAATGATCGAGTACGACGTTGTCGTAGGGGATGTTTATGGTGTAGAGAGGGTGTTTTTAAGATTAGTGTGAGTTTTACTGTGTCTGTGAATATTGAGATAATTGTTTGTCAGTCTCTTTATGTGCCTGTTGAAATATTAAGGAGACTTTTTTTCAGAGCCATTGCATTAAATGGCACCGAAAGTATTATGAGAATTTCTCGTGATTCACGATTCTCCTGCCCTTGTTTGGAAAATTTGCAGTCACTCACCCAATTCTTATCTCACAAACTGTTTTTCCAAGAGCGCTGCGCGAAGGGACTCTCCACAAAATAATGACGTCGATGAATCATCACATCGTGCATTATGGACTCTGGACGCCGAAGCTTCGAAGCTTTTTATCGCTAGCAAAATATAACAAACCATTCTTATGCATTGGTATTCGGTCTTGGTGGGTTAGCCTCGGGGTATTGAGGGTCAGGATACTTTTAACTTTTTTTTTTTAATCATGCACTCGTGTCGTCGAGACGATGCCCCTTTTCAGTCTTTTGATTATGATACCCGTGCTGAATTATGGCGAAGTTGAAACACAAATTGTCAAGGGAGAAAGCGAAAAATCATACTATATTTATATGTTTATTTACACCCTTAGAGGAAATATCGAATTTTTCAAAAAACTCATACCGCCAATTCTCACAACTCCATAAAGTTAATAAAAAAAAATTATTACGAAATGATACTTAACACGTGGGTAAAAAAAATAAAATATAATAATTTCGTTATTGTTGACGAAATTGTTTTGATCGAATATTGAATTTCGATAATAATGGAATTTTCGAGGCTTTGACCGAGAGGCTGGAAATATATGATCAGCCAAAGAGACAGAGAGAGAGAGTAATTGCGAATGAAAATAATCCAAGCCCCCAAAAGGGGTCTGTTAGTATCTCATCTTGCGGACCTCGTCGTATTCAGCGCATGTTGGCAAGATAATAAAAGTTAACACACGTATTACAAGCATGGGATACGCCAAACTCTGCGTCTCTCCAGTGCTCAAAGTGCATCCTGAACAAATGTGTATGTGCGTTTCGTCGAGTGAAAGCATGAAAGACAGTCAGGGAGAGAGAGCGAGAGAGAGGGAGAGAGGGAGAGAGAGGGAGAGAGAGAGAGAGAGAGAGAGAGAGAGAGAGAGACAGAGAGAGAGAGACAGACAGACAGACAGACAGACAGACAGACAGACAGAGACAGATATATATTTGCCACGGCAATTTTGATAAATCTCTATATATCACTGGGTCATTACACACTAACTGGAAAAATAATTTTGGTAAATCGCACGGGAGAGCTCCGGGGTCAACAGCAGCGAAGATCAAGGCCGTTGATAACGCGGGTCATTCGCTTGCATTTTATATATTTAGATATTTTTTTTGCTCAAATATCTCGAAATTTTTTTACGAATGAATATTTTTTAATTGCAAAATAAATTATAAATGTCATTAAGAAAACTATTTGGTCGTAATAAATATATAGCAATGAACAAAATTAATTTTTCATATCTGTGAGATTTTATTTCTAGGATTTATTTGGCAGATATCTGCTAAAAAGTTTATTCAAATTCTCATTTAAATATTTATAGCAGTGTCCTCTGTGGCTAAAAAGTATCCAACAACCAAAAAACTAATTAAATTATACAATTTTTGTTTTATTTAATTGTAAATTTAATTGCTGATTTGACGTAAACTGTTGACAAAAATTAAAAAAAAGAAAAGTAAAAATTGACGTTTTTACTCACCACTCTGACATTAAATGATTTAACTTTATGCATATTAAAATTAACGAGGTGGCCCAAAATTATTAGTCCAACGTGAGGAATAATTTAACGTGAAATATTAAGAGTTTGAGTCTAATAATAAACGTTATACAGACTTTGCGCCGACGATGTCACGGATAGATTAACATTTTGTTGATTACCCGAGGCGTTTGAGGGTTATTACGAGCCTCACCGCTTGTATGCACATATATTATTGGCGACGGAGGAAAACACGAGATAATCGTACAAATGGCTCCAGAGACCCTGAACTTGGCTGGCTTAATTGTTTTTCAATGAAGAAGTTGAAGGGAGACAGATATAGACGAAGAAGAACAAGAAGAAGAGGATAGAAAAACATAATATAACAAAAAAATTAATAAAGTAAAATATATACGTACAATATGCACTTTATGTTGAGAATTAAACAGAGAGAGAGAGAGAGCGGAGTATGGACGAAATTGCACAAACAAAAGATCGCCGAATTATCAATTGCTTATTATTCTATTTTAATTTGTTTTTCTTAACCGTCATTACGTCAGGAAATAAAATCATCACGTATCTATATAGCTCGTGTTTACGTATAAACTATACTTAACACTTTGTTTTACGGGAATGCTGCTTTCACCCAGACGATTGATACGATTATTATTATTATTATTATTATTTTCGATGACGCACGAGACTCAATGTATATAATTTTTGTTAATGTTCCTATCGAAGCTCGTACACGTATGCATCATCATCGACAAACGGCACCTCTCTTTTTCCCATGAATTATATGACGCGGGAAAAACAATAATATATCATTTTTACGACCCTCAATTTCTCTATGTGGAGTTTGCATTCACCAAAAATTAACAGATATATTAATGAACGTAAAAATTTTCGATGAATTTTTATTAATTGAAATGTTTCTCACTTTTATTTATCGATAATATATTATTAATATATTCGGAATAGAAAAGTTTTGGTCGAAAATATTATCAATATATATATATATATTCATGTTTGATAAATTTGTCATACAATTTTTAAATTGAAATTAAATTGAATTTAAATTATCGATTGTTATAATTTTTGTTAATGTTCCTATCGAAGCTCGTACATGTATGCATCATCATCGACAAACGGCACCTCTCTTTTCCCCATGAATTATATGACGGGGAAAACCAACAATATATAATTTTTACGACCCTCAATTTCTCTATGTGGAGTTTGCATTCTCCAAAAATTAACCAATACAGATATATTAATGAACGTGAAAATTTTCGGTGAAATTTTATTCATTGAAATGATTCTCACTTTTACTTATCGATAATATATTATTAATATATTCGGAATAGAAAAGTTTTGGTCGAAAATATTATCAATATATATATATATATATATATTCATGTTTGATAAATTTGTCATACAATTTTTAAATTGAGTGGCGCTTGAAGATCGTGTATGAAAATTATTACGGAATAATTCCCTTCCCTTTTGCATAAGGGAACAAAGTTCGACGACCGCATCGATTTGTCGACAGATTTTATAACATGTTTAACAATTGATCGATTGATCGATTTCGTGGAGTTGCTGATGAAAATTATTACGGAATAATTCCCTTCCCTTTTGCATAAGGGAACAAAGTTCGACGACCACATCGACTTGTCGACAGATTTTATAACATGGTTAACAATTGATCGATAAGGGGGCAACTCCACGAAATCGACTGATCTTGTTCAATTAATATATATATATATATATATTGATCGATTATATATCGATATATATATTGATCGATTTGCTGCATCTGTATATGCATCTGTATATATATATACACAGGAAAAGTACAGATGCAGCAAATTGTCAGATGGAATGTTATCAGTCGAAATTCCTCTCGCGAAGAAAATGATACGAAGACACGGATCTTCCACCCTTCCCCTTTTACAGACAGTCGGCCATTATTGTATGAAATCGAATGATTAATTATTTGTTTCAAAAGGATCTCTGTCGCGTGGAAAAACTATATTTATTGGTTTTGGCGGATATTAATCAAGATAGGAGCGGAGAGAGACACATTATCAAACGGTCGTCAATTTTTTTTTTTTTTTTTACGATTCGCTGGCCAATATGCCGAAATTTATCGAGACCCCGGGGGGGATTCCCAATTATAAATTTCAACGAAATGTTTTTTCATCAACGGATCACAAGAGAGGTCCGCGATCATCAGGTTCAAGAGTGATTTTGTGCAAGAGACGAGAGCGATAAGAAGAGAGAGAGCGAGAGAGAAAAAAAGTTCCTTGCACTCGGGCGGATTGTTGGTTTTCTCGTAAAACGATAATATAAGTTGACGCCTCCTTTTCTGTCTCTCTCGAGGCTTTCTTGCTTGAAAATGTGTTTGTACGTGTAATGGTGTATTAATTACCCGATTGGTTTTCAACTTTTTCCGATATTTTCACGATAGAAGAGATCAGTGTGCAATGATGTGGAAAAAAAAAAGCGGAAAAGAAGTCTTTGAAATTTATAGGATAATTGACAGAGGGTTTTGTCCCGATGTGGGGGGGGGGGGGGGGGGCAGAATGGGCAGGTGCAGTAGGCAACTTTGAAGGAATCAACGTGGGAGATGATCCTTTTCAGGATCTTTTTCTTATTTCAATGCGAAAGTATCCTTGGGAAAATATGGTCAATGTGTCTCGATTACAAAAAAAAAAAAAAGAGAAAGTTACAGGGGGAGGTTTCGAGGGCAAGAAAAATATATTTTAAGCGTGGGACGAAAACGTGTCATATATTTTCACGAGGTAAAAATCGACAAATTTCCGTTGCATAGGTCAGAAGTAACGCGAACGCCAGCAATTTTTGCTACAAATACAGGTCGGACTGATTTGAAAAAATATAAAAATATGAATAAAATAATTTCAACGATTCCTCGATCACTAAAACTGAATCTTTTAATTCTTACATAAAAAAAAAAAAATGATTCAACTTTACTGCAATTTCGTAACGACTCTAGAAATATTTTTAGACTAATTCGTAATCTGATGCATTAAGAAAAAAAAAAATGTCACTCCTTCAGCAATTATTTGAGCTTCTATGAATTAAGAGAAAAAAAGAAATTACTATCTACATATATATATATATATGATGTAAGGAGTCTATTAAGCGCGTATACTATTGGAAAAGTTTATTGACCCATCCCTAATGGTCTAATGGTCTCCGACATGATATTGCATACATATGTGAAGCCTTGAAAAACACAAATTACCTCTGTCGATGTTTTATAAATATAACATTATGACGATTTCAATTCTCCGAAATATTGTATAATGGAGACGGTGTGAAAAGTCCGAGTTTTCACTTTCTCTATTGAGCTGTAATGAGTAATGTGGAGATGACCGTTTGCTTATAACCTCTGAAGAAATCATCGATGACTCCGATATATATTACAATATATAGCTCAACGAATTAAGGAGTCGACGACTCATTTTGTTCCATTCAGTGCGGGCCATAGTTCGTTCGTACCAAGAATAATTTGTATATAGATAAAATTCATTCAATGAGAATTATATTTTTATGTCACACATTAAATATTCTATATTCAAATGCTAAACGATTATTATTAAAACTTAAGTATACAGTCAAAAATCTACACGATTAAATATCCCTCATTTATTAACAATTTATCGCAACTTAACCTATTCAATTCCTAATATTGAACCCTTAAAAATTGAACCCTTAAACTTTAGTTGGAGTATATTTTTTTATTTACTCTCGTAATTGGATCAGCAAGTTACACATGAGCATCAAATTTTATCATATATGAAATGATATTCAAATTCTAAACGGTTATTATTACAACTTAAGTATACAGCCAAAAATCTACACGATAAAATATCCCTCATTTATTAACAATTTATCGCAGCTTAACCTATTCAATTGCTAATATTGAACCCTTAAAAATTGAACCCTTAAACTTTAGTTGGAGTATATTTTTTTATTTACTCTCGTAATTGGATCAGCAAGTTACACATGAGCATCAAATTTTATCATATATCAAATGATATTCAAATGCTAAACGGTTATTATTAAAACTTAAGTATACAGCCAAAAATCTACACGATTAAATATCCCTCATTTATTAACAATTTATCGCAGCTTAACCTATTCAATTCCTAATATTGAACCCTTAAACTTTAGTTGGAGTATATTTTTTTATTTACTCTCGTAATTCGGATCTGCAAGTTACACATGAGCATCAAATTTTATCATATATGAAATGATACGCGAGACATCATCTTAAATATTCTATATTCAAATGCTAAACGGTTATTATTAAAACTTAAGTATACAGCCAAAAATCTACACGATTAAATATCCCTCATTTATTAACAATTTATCGCAACTTAACCTATTCAACCCCTAATATTGAACCCTTAAAAATTGAACCCTTAAACTTTAGTTGGAGTATATTTTTTTATTTACTCTCGTAATTCGGATCTGCAAGTTACACATGAGCATCAAATTTTATCATATATGAAATGATACGCGAGACATCATCTTGGACTGAATTTCGTGATTCTCAATGGGTATTCTCGTATGAGAAATAAAAATGTGAGAACGAGTCCGAGTCTGTCCCAGTCGGGGACTGTCTGACTATATTCTCGATTCAATCAATTTTATTTCAATTCACATAACGCAAAACAAGATCTTCTCGAGCTCGCACATGGACCGGAAGCTTCGCCAATTTCGAGAGCACGACGACGTGTCCAATAGCACTGCATTAATAATTCAGGCTAAGAGATTGTGCGTAAGAGAGAAGCAGAGAGAGAGAGAGAGAGAGAGAGAGAGAGAGAGTTATTACTGTGCACGCCCGAATATACCTGCATTTTCACGAGGTATTATTCGCGTGTATGCACTCGGAACGAGACTCGAATGTATGTACTTTATATATATATATACCTGCTTGCAAAGCTCCCCATATTTGGACAGGTCGAACTGTAACGGACGAATAAATATGCCCAAATGGGTCACGCGTGGGTTTTTTGCTTCCCCCCTTCCCCCCTAGGAGGATAGCACGACCCGCGGCCAGGAGCTTGACAGTGGATGCGATATACTTGTCGTAATTATCAATTAAATATTCAATTGTAAAATAATTTTTTGAATGATTTTTCATCTAAGTGTTGACGACATCTGGGGTGTCAAATGCGCCAGGAACTGTCATCACATCCAATCTATATATATATATATATATATATGTATCATTGCGAAATCGATGCTCTGCAGCTACGTTATTTTATGCCAAATGTAGGAAAAACAAATGTATCGATCGTATATCTATATATTTATTTTTGTAAACGTAAAGATTTATGTACAGTCTAAGAAATGTCAAAGATGTGTGTACAGTTGATTTATATTCATATATCCCAATAGGTTTTTTTTTTTTTTTTATCTATTCGGAGATAGAATTTAATGAGATATCAGCGCCATTTAAATATTAATATTAATCGATAAGCGAGATAAATATTAGCAGGTAAATATAACGAGAAAAGGGAACCGATACGATATTTTATTGAAAGTTTTGTTGCAGTTTAAAATTTAACAATGAATATTATTCATATATCAACACAGTCCATTGCCATTTGATGATCTATGATTTTTTTTTTTCTAAAGGCGCCACCGACCCGACATGCCAATTGATGAGCAGCATAGTATGTAACATATCGTGGGAGAGGGCAGAGAGGAGACGTTGGAAAAGAGGCATCGGCTCTCGCGGTTCATTGACCTCAAGTACACAGGTGCCGATGCCCAGGGTGGGGAACATGGGGCTGATGGAGGGACGAGGGGGAGGGGGTGCAGGTAGATCAGACTTGCATGCAAGATTCATTGGCTGATATATATATATATATATATTGGCTGAACGCCAAGAAAATTCGACGAGCTCGAGTGAACAGCTGGAAAATTTTACGAGAATGAAGAAAAATCGTTATATAAATCTTTTCTTTGCATAGTCCAGTGAGGACGAATCCGGAACCATTGTGAGGCTGATTTTTTTTTTTTTTAAATCCAAGACCTTTATGCTCGCGAGCTGCCTCGTAAAAATCTTCCCATGGGAATTCATCTCTGCCCAACACCTCCATGTCTTTTCATTAAAAAAAAAAAAAATCTTGAAATTTTAACGTTCCACTCACTCAATATCGAATGATTGATTTATGTTTTTCGAGACCGTCACGATAACGATTACTTTCCCTAACTCAGAGGAAAAAATATGGTGCTGGTGAAAACTATAAAGCAACGATAATGTGTTTATAGTTCATGTAACTATTTTGCGTTATTAATCAAATATTGGTGGGTTGAATATTAAATAGTTGCATGAACTATAAAATTATTTCCATCACTCAATAGTTGCTTTGTACCATGGAAATTTCTGTGAGCGAGTATCGAGTTTGTGGTTTTTTTTTTTTTTCATCTTTCTAGATCGAGCAACTCGATTTTCGTCAAACCGGAAACTCGTTATTTTGTCAGTTTATCGAGTGTCCTGGGATTAAAAAATATGTGATATAAACCAAACGCCCGAATTTCTTGAGGATCAACGAGATTTCTGCATCTCCATGCACTGCAGCTGCGTTTCACCCGAAGAAAAGATATGTGAAACGACAGCCATCAAATTAATTCGAGAAAGCTTCGACATTAAAGAGAATAAAAATCTGCAATAACTCAGCATTGGCAGAATATAAAAAATATATGTGTGTGTGTGTAATGCATAAAATAACATAATAAACTCGAGGACACAGTTGGAAAGTCAAGCACAAATGAATAATCGTCGTCAAATCCAACTTGAATCGTATCGAGCACAAGTAAAATTTGTTCGCTCCAAGCACAGATCATATCATTCGAACGAGAACAAAATTTACAAAAAAAAAAAATAAATCAAAACTCGCATGCGTAAAATATACAAAACAAAAAACTATTCCCATCAATAGAAATTGATCAAGCACGATATTTGCTCGTTTTCTCGTATCCCCTACTTCGTGTCGCATCTATATATATATATATTTATATATATATATATATATATTTTTCATTTTTTTCGGCTTCACCATTTCCGGACCCTCTCTCTCCATCTACAGAAAAAATAGTCCCAAAACGAGCCCAAACGAAAAAAATCTTGCAAACCGTGAGAGAAAAAAAAAAAGAAAAGAAGCGTTTGTATATTTGACAGTCGCGTGAATGGGAGTATTACGGGGTGTACCGTCGCGACGAACAGCCGGGCGGCTTCTGCCGCGAAAACGAAGATCGTCAGCGAGCCGCGCGCACTCGTTGGGGCGCCGATTTCTCCCCACCACCGGAATGAACCGCAGGGTCCGGTGCAACCGCACTGAGGCTTCCCCCACCCTTTAGCGCGCCTAGCAGAGTCCCCCCGGGATTCTGGCGGGCCAGGCCGCAAGCTCGGCGAGCGAGCTTTCCCCAACGTGAGCGTGAGCGGGCCCGCGCGATCTCTCACCGGGCCCCGAAGAGGGTCCTTGTGGTTCTTGACCAACGAGACGAGACGTCGACGGGGCCCGCCCTCGCGCCCCCCGTGCGCTCTAACGCCGGCGGGGGTGTTGGGAAGGAGCGAAGAGGGAATGAGGGGGAAAGGTGGAGAGTGTCGGGTATCGATATACGAGAAACGGCAGTCCGTGCAGTAGCGAAGCGTGTGGACGGCACAGGGGGCTATATCGCCGATCCCCGGCGAGAGAGGCGAGAGCGAGTGGACGCGCGCGCGGGCCATACTCGCGAGATCTCGTCCCGCTCGCGAGAGAGACATATGGTGTGCTTGCCCGTATGTATGACCCATACTGTCCCCACCCGCGCGACAACGCAAAACTCAAGCAGAGCGGGCACGACTCTCTGCGGACTATCCGCCCCACCCCATCCTCCAGACTGGCCGGGCCACGGCTGATGAGTCACTATATAAGACAGCAAGGACAAGAAGGTGTATGTTAGTATACACTCCATTCGTCTCGTGGCTCGCATATCGAGTGCGGCGCTTTGATATTCGGTGGTCGCCGAAATCTCATTGTTTGTTTATTTTGTTCTTCGGCCTTTTTTCCGTTTTTTCGCAAATTTAAAAAATCGGAAAAAAAAAAATTAAAACAAAAAAAAAAAATACATATATATATTCGTTGGATAAATTTAATTTTTTATCTCGCGAGTAACCGGCAGTTTTCACGATAAGGTTATCAGCCACCACCACGACCCCCCCGCTCATTGGACTCTTAACGTATTCGTGATCGGCGTTCGGGTAAAAAATCAACGGACAATTGTGATGAATGGGCGAGAAGGGCTATTGTAGAGAAAAAAAATCGTGTTACGATTTATTGATCCGCAAGATCGAGGCTTTGCTCGATTTTTCAAGGGTGAAAGGTGAGAGAAGGAAAATTGCGATAAAAACAAAAAGGTTTCGTGTCGCGATCGTGAATCGTCGATAACGATCGGCGAAACGAGAAGAATAAGAAGAAGAGGAAGAAGAAGATACAGGAGAAAAAATAATTAAAAATCATCATGTTGGTGGAACACGCGGCACATTTTATGTGGGAGGCGATGGGAGGTACGAAAATTGACGTACTCTACAGTCTCCTCGTGTTTATCGTGGTGTTAGCCGTCGTTAGATCGGTACAATCGCTAAGATATCTTCGCACATTGCCACCCGGACCTTGGGGTATTCCTGTATTTGGCTATTTGCCCTTTATCAAGGGCGATTTGCATCTTCACTTTGGCGAATTAGCAAAAAAGTACGGCTCGATGTTTAGCGCCAGACTCGGCAATCAATTGGTCGTGGTACTGAGCGACTACAGAATCATCAGGGATACATTCAGACGCGAAGAGTTCACCGGCAGACCACATACAGAGTTCATCAACATTCTCGGCGGATACGGTTAGTGTTTGTTTTTTTTTTTTTTTTTTAATTAAACATAAATGACGATTAAATATAATTTTTATCCGTTTTTTTTTTTTTATAAACGGTTATTAATTCTCGTTATCAATGAGTTTTACGAATTTATCAATTTGTCGCACGTGCACGCGACGTTTTACTCGTCTGCATAAACCATTTTCTCAAATCCCGTTAAAATGTATTTGATTCAAATATAAATTTCAATTTCAATCAAATAAATGTTAACAAATATAGATCGAGGGAAATAAAAGTTTTTTCACAGCGCGTTTTCGTACCCCAAACACCTTAAAATGTACAAGAGAGAATTCGATTAATTTTGTTTTATTTTTCATGACAAAAAAAAAAAGCAATTTTTTAATAGATCGATTGTGAGAAAAACAATTAATTATTCTAAAAATTTAAGTTGGTAGGTGAGATGGAAATTTTTTAATTTTTATAAAAATGGGTAATTGAAAAGCTAAATCGTTGTCTTGTTTTACCGCACATTCGACGATTTGCAATCGTGCGACGAAAATGATAATAACGTGTATTCATCAGTAAAATTGCAACGTTGCCTGAACAGATAAAAAATTTTCATTTTCAAAAATAATTTTTTAATCCTCATCGTAACTGTCATCGTAATTATATCTCGATTTTTTTTATCAATTGCTCCATTCCTCTCGCCCCCCCTCCCCCCTCCCCCCATAATAATATAAAATGAACGTATTAACGGAATTGAACGTATATTTATTTTGTATTCGTTTCCTCATAGGGGAAACTTAATTTTTTAAATTCGATATGATAATAATAAAATTTTGTGATTTTTGTGATTGCAGGTGTGATCAATACCGAGGGTGCTATGTGGAAAGATCAGAGAAGATTTCTTCATGATAAGCTTCGAAGTCTCGGAATGACGTACATGGGAACCGGCAAGAAAATCATGGAATCGAGAATAATGGTGAGCATGTTTAATGATCATTTTTTTAAATTAAAAGCTTCAAATTGTTCAGAAATTCCAATTACATTAATTACGAAAAATAATGAAAAAAAAAGTGCATTGATTTTTTTTAAATTAAAAGCTTCAAATTGTTCAGAAATTCGAATTACATTAATTACGAAAAATAATGAAAAAAAAAGTGCATTGATTTTTTTTAAATTAAAAGCTTCAAATTGTTCAGAAATTCGAATTACATTAATTACGAAAAATAATGAAAAAAAAGTGCATTGATTTTTTTTAAATTAAAAGCTTCAAATTGTTCAGAAATTCGAATTACATTAATTACGAAAAATAATGAAAAAAAAAATGTGCATTATGTATAATTTTTTTTTTTTCATTTTAATGATTTTTATTATATCGTCAATTTCCGGTTGTGTTTTACAGCGCGAGGTCGACACTTTAATGCGGGGTCTGTCCTTGAGACGCGGTGCACCGACCGACGTTTCACCGTCACTCGGCATGTCGATCAGCAACGTCATATGCTCGATAATAATGGGCGTCAGATTTAGTCACGGGGATCAAAGATTCAAGAGATTCATGGGCCTCATTGAGGAAGGATTTCGTTTATTCGGGAGCATGATTTCGGTCAATTTTATACCGGTTATGCGTTATTTGCCATGTCTGCAAAAAATTCGAACAAAGATATCGCAGAATCGAGCGGAAATGGCTGGTTTTTTTCAAGAGACCATTGACGATCATCGGGCGAGTTTCAATCGTGAAAATGTGAGAGATCTCGTTGATGCTTATTTGCTCGAGATCGAGAAAGCCAAAGAGGAGGGACGCGAATCAACGTTATTTCAGGGAAAAAATCATGGTAAGTTTCATGATTTATTTTAATAAAATTAATCATTTTAAATTGAAAAAAAAAAAATGAATATAATTTTGCCAAACGATGAATTTTCGTTAAATTTTTTTTTAATTTTCTACCCCTCAACGATATATAAAGCGAACGAATAATAATAACAAAAAAAACATCGCGATCAATGAAATTATATAAAAAATTTAATTATTCTAATTATTATTTATAATTTTTGTTTCTATTGAATTTTACAGATCGTCAAATGCAACAAATTCTTGGTGATCTTTTTTCGGCTGGTATGGAGACCGTAAAAACGACCCTCGAGTGGGCTGTAATATTGATGCTTCATCATCCGGAAGCTGCCAAAGCCGTGCAGGAAGAGCTCGATCAGGTTATCGGAAGATCGAGAATGCCTGCACTCGAGGATTTGCCTTTCCTTCCAGTCACAGAGGCGACGATACTCGAGATTCTCAGGAGATCGAGCATCGTGCCACTCGGAACGACTCATGCAACTACACGGTGAGTGTCTTGCAGATTAAAACAATCTCTCTCTCTCTCTCTCTCTCTCTCTCTCTCTTTCGCTCTGAGTTTGTCAACGGTTGAAAAAAAAAAAATCTTCACCATGAAAAATTAAACTATAAGAAACTTATCGCGAAATTATTTTTTATTAACGATAAAAATATTTAAAAAATTAAAAAAAAAAATCTTCACCATGAAAAATTAAACTAAAAGAAACTTATCGCGAAATTATTTTTTATTAACGATAAAAAAATTTGAAAAATAAAAAAAAAAAAATCTTACGATAACCGTATCGTAACATTTTTTTAGCCATTTTTTTTTTTGTCAATCCGATGATTGAAAAATACCTGCACAAAATTGTTCGATCCAAGATCTTCCCGTAACTAATTTAATTACGGGCCAACGCGATGATGAAATTATAAAATTTCATAAATTATCATCGTAAATTAATTTGTCATAAAAATTAAGAAAGATGATTAATGCGCATTGAACGAAGAAACGTAATAATATCATTGATAATAAATTATCGGAAGAAGAAAAAAAAAAAAAAAAGACAATTGCTCTATTGACCCATTGAAATGTATATATATATATATATATCTCGGTATATAAATGTTGCGAAATACGTTGATTTTAAGTGATTTTTGTGGCGCCCCGCTATTTATAGATATCTCGTTGCGATTCTGTGCACTCGCTCGACCAGCGTGGGCTGAGCATTTTTTTTTTTTTTTTTGAATTTTTGCTTTTTTTTTTTTTTCTCTCTTCCTCTTCTCCTTTTTTTTTTGTCGTTTATAATGGTCGATCTCACGGATAACGCATCGCGTGTGTCTCGTTCGTGGCGATCGTTCGTAGCGGTAATTCGCAGAGAGGTAAAAGTGAAAGCAAAATGCGTGTCGTGCCCCCGCTTTTCGGGCCCGGAGGCCCACCTAGGGACTTCGAGGTCGACGACACCTCCACCGGTTCGCGTCTCTCTCTCTCTCTCTCTCTCTCTTGAAGATCTTCGGACAAAGAGACCAGTGCGAGAATTTTTGCGAGACGAATATGAAAGAGCCCCGACTGTTAATTTTACACACGCACATAATATTGCCAGACTCGGTTTTTTTTTTTTTTTTTTTTTTTTTTTTTTTTTTTTTTTTTTTTTTTTTGTCGTTGCGTTTTATATAAAATCCACATAAACTTTTTTTATTACAAAATATAAAGCGTTAGAGGACAGTTAGAATCGCCTAAACGTGTCTCCCACGTATTTTTTACCAATATATATATATATATATATATATATCTCAGGAGGACAAAAATCTCTCTCACAAGTACAAATTAACGCACACCGTTTTAACACATTTGAGCTCTCCGATCTGAGAGCAGAGAACCTTCGCCGCCGATGCCCCCCCCCCCCCCCCCACCCCGCCCTTCGGCTGGTTTTCACTTCTTTTTCGGGACCGAGAAACGAGCGGAATAAAAGAGCGTGACGAGAGAGCTCTCTGGACCAAACGTTCGTTATACACCGGTTGAGAAAAAAAAAAAGAAAAAAAAAAAAAAAATTGTCTCCGATAATTATATGACGCGATGATCGAATTGCAATTTGGGAAAATTCGCAGTAGGAAAAAAAAAATATATATATATATAAAGTAATGATGACTAAATTATGTATAAACATAAATTCGTGACTGAAGAAAAATGTTTTTTTTTTTTTGAGAGGGAAAAAAAAGAAAATGAAAATTTGATGAATTTTTAACAAAAATGCTTATAATATTTTTGTTTTTTTTTTTTTTTTTTTTTCAGAGATGTCACACTGAATGGTTTCACGATACCAGCTGGCTCACAAGTCGTTCCACTATTGCACGCGGTCCACATGGATCCTGAGCTTTGGGTCGAGCCGGAAAATTTTCGACCAGCGAGATTTCTCTCCGCGGAGGGTAAAGTTTGCAAACCGGAATATTTCATGCCATTCGGTGTAGGACGAAGAATGTGCCTTGGTGATGTGCTCGCGCGTATGGAGCTCTTCCTGTTCTTCAGCTCGCTCGTTCACAATTTCGACATAAGACTGCCGGAGAACGCGGCATTGCCCAGTTTACGTGGCAATGCCGGTATAACCGTAACACCGGATCCTTTCAAAGTTTGCCTCATTCAGAGAGATCCCGAGCTCATTGGATGCGATACAACAGAGACGGGAAATCCACTCAGAAACGTTGGCAGTCATTGAGACAAATGCAGGCTGACAAAAATATTTTTCTTTCGTAAATCGAAAGTATTATTATTATTATTATTATTATTATTTTTTATTTTTTTACGATATTGGCTCCCAGTCTCAATGGTTATGGAGCACGGTAGTTGTTCCTATCGATTTCTTTCGAGATGAGAAAGATCGAGCGAGTAAAAAAAAACGAGATATATATATATATATATATATATAGATATATGTATATTTTTATATATACTCAAAGGACAAAGAACGGATAAGAAAAGTGGAAGAAGAATATAAGACAAACTCGAAAAAGTGTTTGAAGAAAAAAAAAAAAAAACGTCACAAAGAGTATCGGAAGAAGAGATCGCGAGCGACCGGTGTCTTGGAATTTCAAATTGACGCTTGCCGAAGACTTTTTTTTTTTTTTTTTTTTTTCTTTCGGTCTCCCAACACATTAAGCGTTCTCCCAATAACGTCTATGTGTGTGCGCAGTGTGCGATTGCGCCATTGCGCAATTGTACGATCGACACGCCGGTTTCTCCGAGCTCTCGCTCGGTATATATATATATATATATATATAAATCGAAATCACGCGCTAAGTATATTGCGCACGCGCACACCTTGGCCAGCGCGGCAAAAAGAGTACAAAGTTGAAGATGATGAAGAAAAAGGAGAAGAAGAAATGGAAAGAGATGAAAAAAAAAAAATTGTGACACCAAAATTCTGGCACCGTCGCTCGTTAAATCCCGCCGCCATACATTTATATATATATATATATATATATATATATATATATATATATATATATATACATGTATATATGTATATATGTATATATGTATATATGTATATATAAATATATATATACGTATGTACATTTATTTATAGAAAACGTATAAGATTTTGTACGTTCTAATTTATTCGAGCTTCGAATCGTCCCTATATAATTGTAAAAAAAAAAAAAAAACAAGAAGAAAAAAAAGAAAAAAAACTTTAAATAGTCATTTTTAGTCTCGCGAGGCGGGAAAAAAAAGCGAATTTGTAAAAATTACGTTTTTTTTTTTTTTTTTTTTCTACCAGACCGAGTAGCGGAAAGTGCACGTTCTAGTCTTGATATTGCGAATGAGCCTAGATCTCCGCTTTCCGCTAATTGTACATAGAATTTGCGTTTGTATGTGTGTGACTGAGGCTCGTCCGATGTATTTATGATGTGTGTGTCGATCAATTGTGAGTGTGAATGAATGAATTTTTAGCGAGTATTATCCATTGGCTCATTGAGAATGAAACAAAAAAAAAAGAAAAAGAAAATTCACCACCCTCAATTCAAGGTGATTTGAGAATATTTCTACCTCAAATTCGATTATTATTATTATTTTTTTTTTTTTACTTGTTTCAATTTACCAACCAAATCTCTTATTGTCCGCCGCGAGGTCGGCCGGTTGCATCGCGGCTTTCACGCGTTTATCAAAATTTGCGAAACTCTCTCTCTCTCTCTCTCTCGGTGTTTCTTATAATAAAAAGATCTTTTTATTTCTCAATAAGATATATTGAGAGAGTTTCGCAAATTTTGCATGCAACGAAAAAAAGAAAATAAAAAAATAATTATGTTCAACCGCCACGGATACTCCGCTGAAATGACTAAGAAATATTAATTTTAAGCACAACCGAAAGCGGCCAACAAAAAAAAAAAAAAAAACCGCGAAAATGTGTTCATTCGTGGGATTCGCCATATTACGGGCGTTCTCGCGTTATTTAATTTTTGTTATACAAAAGAATAATAAAAAAGAAATAATATTTTTATCTAATTGATTCGTGTCTATGTTATTTATGCCCAATCGCGATCGTAAATCCCTACTTTTTTTTAATCATCATTTTCCACAATTCAATTATTTTTATTTTTAGGGGCCTTAGACCCAAATCTGAAAAAGTTGGTACAAGCTAAAGTTTAATCGTAAGTTCGAACTTGAGATTGAACTTAAGCTCGTGCTAATGACTTCGGAATTGGGCCTTACATGTTGTCTTATCCATTTATATTCTACTTATGTTCAATCTTATCGAAAAGCGATCGTTATTTTTTTTTTATATATATTTTCAACAATTAAATTATTTCTTGATCATTAAATCATTTAGATTTTAGATTTTTTTTTCTCTTAGCATTTTTGGGATTGAGCGAGATAAAACGATCGATTTTTCGATTGTCCAATACGATCTAATGATTTCAGATTTGGGCCTTACACGTTGTATTATGCATTTATATTCTACTTATGTTCAATCTTATCGAAAAGCGATCGTTATTATTTTTTTTATATATATTTTCAACAATCAAATTATTTCTTGATCATTAAATCATTTCGATTTTAGATTTTTTTTTCTCTTAGCATTTCTGGGATTGAGCGAGATAAAACGATCGATTTTTCGAATGTTCAATACGATCTAATGATTTCAGATTTGGGCCTTACACGTTGTATTATGCATTTATATTCTACTTATGTTCAATCTTATCGAAAAGCGATCGTTATTATTTTTTTTATATATATTTTCAACAATCAAATTATTTCTTGATCATTAAATCATTTAGATTTTAGATTTTTTTTGTTATCTTAGCATTTCTGGGATTGAGCGAGATAAAACGATCGATTTTTCGATTGTCCAATACGATCTAATGACTTCAGATTTGGGCCTTACACGTTGTATTATGCATTTATATTCTACTTATGTTCAATCTTATCGTAAAGCAATCGTTATTTTTTTTTTATATATATTTTCAACAATCAAATTATTTCTTGATCATTAAATCATTTAGATTTTAGATTTTTTTTTCTCTTAGCATTTCTGGGACTGAGCGAGATAAAACGATCGATTTTTCGATTGTCCAATACGATCTAATGACTTCAGATTTGGGCCTTACATGTTGTATTATGCATTTATATTCTACTTATGTTCAATCTTATCGTAAAGCAATCGTTATTTTTTTTTTTTTATATATATTTTCAACAATCAAATTATTTCTTGATCATTAAATCATTTAGATTTTAGATTTTTTTTTCTCTTAGCATTTCTGGGATTGAGCGAGATAAATCGATCGATTTTTCGATTGTCCAATACGATCTATCGACTTCCGATTTGGGCCTTACATGTTGTATTATGCATTTACATTCTACTTATGTTCAATCTTATCGTAAAGCAATCGTTATTTTTTTTTTTTTATATATATTTTCATCAATCAAATTATTTCTTGATCATTAAATCATTTAGATTTTAGATTTTTTTTTCTCTTAGCATTTCTGGGATTGAGCGAGATAAAACGATCGATTTTTCGAATGTTCAATACGATCTAATGATTTCAGATTTGGGCCTTACACGTTGTATTATGCATTTATATTCTACTTATGTTCAATCTTATCGTAAAGCAATCGTTATTTTTTTTTTATATATATTTTCAACAATCAAATTATTTCTTGATCATTAAATCATTTAGATTTTAGATTTTTTTTTCTCTTAGCATTTCTGGGACTGAGCGAGATAAAACGATCGATTTTTCGATTGTCCAATACGATCTAATGACTTCAGATTTGGGCCTTACATGTTGTATTATGCATTTATATTCTACTTATGTTCAATCTTATCGTAAAGCAATCGTTATTTTTTTTTTTTTATATATATTTTCATCAATCAAATTATTTCTTGATCATTAAATCATTTAGATTTTAGATTTTTTTTGTTATCTTAGCATTTCTGGGATTGAGCGAGATAAAACGATCGATTTTTCGAATGTTCAATACGATCTTCGACAAGTATCTCTGTCTCTCTCGCACTTTGTGCTCTTGCGGTTACTCGACTCGACGACGACGCCAAATTCTCTCAAGTCGAGGAGGCCCACAACTCGGCTTTAACTCCTTCTTTTGCCACTTCAAAAAAAAAAAAAAAAAAAAAAAAAAAAACGGTGCCGCAGCTCGCTAGCTTTCTCTTCGGAGGCAATCGGCACGTCGATATATTCCGTAGGGCACTTTTCCCATTCATGCCCGGGCCATCGTTCGACCAGAACTCATTATTTCTCTCTCTCTCTCTCTCTCTCTCTCGAACGTGAGAGACGTAAAGACGTTCCGAAATTGTACGGAGTTTTGTCGTTAATATTTTTGTACTACAGACCAAAAGATTTAAATATACAAAAAAAAAAAAAACAAAAAAAAAAGAGCGAAATATTTTCTCTCGCTCTTTTTCCCTTATTAGTTTTGTTCTCTCTCTTGCTCTCTGTTGTAAATTCTATTTTCTCGCAAACACAAAAATAAAATAAAAAATGGTTTTTCTCGTTAATGTGCCAACAGTCAAAAAACTTTCTCAAAAAAGCAAACGAGCGATATTGGATCCGCTTATTAACATTGAAATTGTCTTTTCATTAGAGGCAAAAAAAAAAAAAAAGACGAATAGAAAAAAAAATGACTATTTTGTTAAATTAACTCGCAAGATGTGCGTAGACGAATCATTTGTACAATGCAAACACAAAATTAGCCTCTTCTCTGATCTGCATTTATACAATTTATACAATTTATTTCAGGCCAAATGGGGAGACTCTTCACCCTTAAAATAAAATGTCATTTTTTTTTTCAATTTTTTCTCGAGAAATCGAACAAAAAAATATTCCGTTACGATTTTCATACAAAAATATTGTTTCTTAGCGAATTTTTTTTTGAACAATCGAAAACGGTCCAACAATATTTATGCAACAGTTCGGCGAAGACGATCGAGCAAATGAAACAAAAATCTGGAAATTAGTAGTGTATTTTTTTTCTTGTCCCTGTCAATTTCGCCGCGAATACCCCATATATATATATATATATATATATATATATGTATACATATGCATATATATGCATATATGCATATATATATGCATATATGTATATATATATGTATATATATACATATATATATGCATATATATGTATATATATATATATATATATATATATATATATATATATATATATATATATGTATGTATATGCCTATATAATATAATATATTTGTACGGAAACGAATGCGCTACTTACATAAGAGAGAGCGCCGTCCCATCGTCTCGTTTCTTGCAGTGTCGTTTCTAACGAAATATCATAACAAGGAGAGAGAGAGAGAGAGAGAGAGAGAGAGAGAGAGGACACATAAGTTGCAAACTGCCTCATGACGATGAGAGGCGCCCGAGCGCACGCTCGTAAAGATCGATAACACAAAAGTCAAGTAGGCCCGAAAACTTTGCGAGAGAATTACGTAAAAGTTAGCTCGGATCTTTGCAAGGAGTGGCTGAATGTCCCAAAGTAACCAAAGGATAAAGAGAGCCGTGAGAGATGACAGGTGAGGGGAGGGGAGGGGAGGAGAGGGCACTCATTAACTCATTTGAGGATCTCGACGTGCATCGAGCCAGGGTGTCCAATACGAGACTTTTCCTTTGATATAATTTTATCATTGATATATATATATATATATACATGTATAATTATCAGAGATCAATACGTAATTTTGCACTGAGAGTCTCATATTAATTGAGACGATATTCAGGATTCTTTGACTTTTTTTTTTTTATTTTCGTTAAGTTGAAAAAAAAAAATTGTTCGGCTTTGTGAAAAAAAAAAAAGAAATGAAATGGAATCGTTGTTAATCGATCATCTTCATTTTTTTTAAAACAAGTTTGTTGAAATGAAAGACTTTCAAGGCTGATCGAAAAAAATTATTTATTTTCGTGTGTGTTTTTTTTAATTTTTTTTGAACCGATTTTGCAATAACTCGAGGATGTCACTATTAATGAAAGATCGTTAAATGGAAGGTTAACTGGAAAACTCTATTTATATTGTACGTTTATTCTTTGCCGAGTCTTTAGGTCTCAAAAGATTGAGGATGCGCCAAAAGATCGTTAAATGCATAACGATCGTTAAATACAAGGCTGGAAGGAAAAAAAATGTATTTATGTTTTGTTTTTTTTTTTTCACCGAGTCTATAACAATTCGAGTCTTTTTTGAGAAAGATATTTAAATGCAAGGCTGTTTGAATAATTGTAATTAATTTTTTTTTTACACTTAAAATTGGTGAATCGCACAAGAATTCTGTGTACAGAAACGTCAGATATCTGATTCGCTCTCACGTTATCGCGCAATAATCGCTCTCTCCATTATTATTTTTCTCTCTCTCTCTCTCTCTGTCTCTCTTTTTTTCTTGTCAATGACAATCGATCGAGCGTAACGAACTGCGCCACGAGAATAATTTATATATTACATACGTATGTAGTAGAAAAATGAAAAATACCAGCTGGGTCTTATTAAACGTAGCAGTGAGAGATCGAGATGAAAAAAGCTGCGGATGATGAAAAAAAAAAATAAAGGGAAAAAAAAATAAACAAGGAAAAAAAAAGCGACAATAATCATTTGCAATATTGAAAAAGTATATTTTATACGATACAAAAAAAGTCACAGTGATTGTGAGTATGCGCTCGTTGAGGAAAAATAAGGAAGGGGGAGGATTATTATATATATATTTAAATCGATCGATAAAATTGCGTTTATATAATTTTTTCATTGACAAAAATGTTAATTAGTAATACATTATTGACATATCGATGAAAAATTCTGGATAACAGTGATTTATATTTAACGTTGTCGTGATGAGAAAATGAAACGATGAGGCTTTGGCACAAGAGTGATGCCACAATCGCCATCAAGATCGATTTTTTCAGATGGCGATGAGGAAATTTCAAAAGACCATAAAATACGCCCGGCAAATATGAAAAGTAACATTTTAGCGAGCTCATCACCCACACACACTCTTTTGCCTGTAAAAAAAAAATCAAAGTAATTTTCTTAAACTATTTCGCGAGGTTAGAGATTTTTTGATTTTTTTTTTTTTCAACTAAATAATTTATTTTTTGAATATTTTTGAGGGATGTTTTTTTTTTCAGTCGAATGATAGAATTTTTTTTAAATAAATCGTTAAGAGTTTTGTGCTAATTATTTAGTACAAATATTATTTTTTTTACGAAATAATATATTTCAGGTTTGTTTCATTCTGATATGTATGTATATATATATATATATATATATATATGAGTGGAATATTCGTACCACTTTGAAAGGGTAAAAAAGCTTCTGGCTTGGCAAGAGTTCCATTCTCGTTGAGAAATCTGTCAGGTTTGTAAACTTGAGGATCATCCCAATATTCAGGATCTGTGTGAATTGCCCATTGCAATGGAACGATCATCGTTCCCTTGGGTATGTCATAATCGCCGATCCTCGTG
This sequence comes from Dyspetes luteomarginatus, assembly GCA_963669185.1. Classification (NCBI taxonomy): domain Eukaryota; kingdom Metazoa; phylum Arthropoda; class Insecta; order Hymenoptera; family Ichneumonidae; genus Dyspetes; species Dyspetes luteomarginatus. The sequence continues at coordinate 3,227,504 of OY769904.1, forward strand.
TCCTGCAATAATCACGTTAAAATCCCATCGAAATAATCGCTATTTAAGGAAAAAAAAAAAAGGAGAAGGAATTAAAGTGGATAGACATTTTTAAATTTTTTTTCCATCACCTCTGTCGTTCCATGAGGAATTCCGACAGGCACGGTGCTTCTCAATCTTTGAGCTTCAGCGATCGCAGCCTCGAGACGAACCAATTGAGATCTATCCTCGAGTTTTGGTTCCCTGTCGCCAAGAATTTGAATCATCTCTTGATAAACTTTTTCCTGCGTATGTCAATTTGAACGATGAAATTTCGCTTTATTCCCATTTTTTAACTTTTTATAATAATAATAATAATAAATTATATAATATTCGGTGAAGCCTTCAACAGTTGAATTTAAAATTTATCAGAACTTGACTCGTTTGTAGAATAGAGGTATATAGATATTTTTGTTGAGTCTCCAATGGGACGAAACAAAAAGAGGTCTTGATTTTTACAAAATATTTAAAAATGTGGAAAATTATTGTTTGTATTTTTTTGTTGTGCTTATCTTCACCTGTTCGTCAGGATAAACGGCCATATATTTTTTTATAATAGTAATAATAATAATAAATAATATTATATTCGGTGAAGCCTTCAACAGTTGAATTTAAAATTTATCAGAACTTGACTCGTTTGTAGAATAGAGGTATATAAATATTTTTGTTGAGTCTCCAATGGGACGAAACAAAAAGAGGTCTTGATTTTTACAAAATATTTAAAAATGTGGAAAATTATTGTTTGTATTTTTTTTTGTGCTTATCTTCACCTGTTCGTGAGGATAAACGGCCATATAGAGTAAAAACCAACGTAAAGTGGTGAGGCTAGTATCGACACCAGCTCCATAAAGATCAGCGAGCAAATGATGATATTGCGTCTCGGTAAATGAGCCTGAATCACCGATTAATTTTCGGCTTTTCATCTCGTTGTCGAAAGATGCGAGAAAGCTCTCGTCGAGATTATCATGCTCGTTCGTCACTTTGCTGGCCCGATAATTCTCGATTATCTTCGCGTATTCGCAATGAGTCTTTGACTGACCGTCTTTGAGACTTTGCATGATTTTATTGAAATGCGGTAAAAATCTACGTGTGTTCAATTGAGTAAAAAAAAAAAAATCATAAATAATCGAGGAAGCCTGAAAAAAAAATCGTAACAGCAATTTTTGGGACTCAGATATGTACCTGAGAAATGGCAAAAAATTTAAAGGACCAGCAACACCGATATGCTTGACACCCTCCTCCTGAAGATGCCTGAGCCATTTCCACGTCTCGTCATTATCCTCGTAAATCTTACCAAACACGATTTTGTTCATTAAATTACCGATGCAGTGATGAAGAATTTCCGTCGGATCGATCGCACTGTCGTTCGATCGATCTTTCAATTTCTGCAATAAAAATATTTCAGGGTCGCTTTTTTTTTTTTTTTTGTTTTGCCGATTTTTTATTTCCCATTTGAAGAATTCGATGGGTATTTGTAAAAATTTACAAATTACATCAACGGCTTCATTAGCGAATTGATCGATTATCCTTTCCATTTTGTCTCTTCGATCGCCATACTTGACCATACCAAAATTTTTGAGGCACGTTGAAACGAATCTACGCTGCTCCTTCCAGAGATCACCCTCCGAGCATATTAAACCTGTCAGGTATTTATTATATTGCATTTCATTTATTATTTTGAAGGAAATTTCGAGTGAAAAAATCATAATAATGATAATAGAGTGAGTTCATTCTGTGTTAGTCAATAGCAGATGTTGCGTGCAAAAAAAAATAAAATAAAAAGAAAATAAGTTGCCAGGAAAATAAGGCGCTATCGAGATAGACACTCGTCGTGGAAAACTAGGCGCAGCCACTGAACTCCCTGAAGGATAATCTTCGAATGAATAATCTCCGCACCCAGGTATGCACGTAATAGGCTAATAAAAGCGTCGTCGTGAATGAATTAATGACACCTACGCTGATATAACATCTATATGTGTGCGTGTGTATATATATATATATATATATATATATATATATATATATATATGTGTAAAAATGGCAAGAGACGTCGATGAACTCAATTAAGATCGACGAACTGAGAGAATCAATTCAATTGGAATAATTGTATTTTATTTTTTTTCTCACACATTACCTCGGGATATGATATTTTTCGTATCAAATTTCATATCTTTGTATCGATAATGTGATAATCGAAAGTCTATATCGATTCGGAAAAATTGGAAAATTAAATGATTATTTTTTCCAACTCGATCAATTTGTTCATTGCGTTGGGTCGCCTCGTTCCCAATAATTACTCGATTATTATTAACATTATTATTATTAATATATATGTATATATGTGTAGGTGATAAATTTGTAGCCAGATCACAGAGAGACCCTCGCGATCATTGTCTCTCTCTCCGCGTGCATCGACAGAGAGAAAGAATGATCTCGGAATCCTGATGATTTTTGCCCGATGTGATCCTCAATTACCATTGAGGTTTACGATCGAAGAATGGCGAAGAATAACGATTATCTCCTTTTGCACAGCATTGTCGGAACGTTCCAATAAAATATGTATCGTATTTAATAATATACTTACTATTTTTTTTGTTTTTTTTTTTTCAATGATGAAAAAGTGATTTCTGTGAGAAATATTTTTTGACAATAACACTTTGTTTGTAATAACTCGAATAACTCATTTGTTCATGAAAAGGAAAAAAAATAGATCGAAGAGGCCTTTCGGAAATTTGCACTATATGAACTTTTTACGATTAAATTGCAAAATTTTTATAGCTCAGAGTAAAATTGCAATAAATATAGGATCATTCTCGTGTTTAAATTACACTATTATGTATTCACATATTAGTCTCGTTGGTGTGTGAAACTTGAAAAAAAAAAACTTTCCGGGTTAGTAAATATTAATCGTGCGAAATTGCCGATGTTTTATATATATATATATGTCTGATGTGTTATAAATACATATATGCTGCTAATATGCGGTGACCAAGGCCTCGTTCGATCTTTATTAATCGACCAGTCCGGGCTGTTGAATAATGCAAGCGAGCGTGCAAATGTCCAGATCGTGAGAAATAGATACTTTGGATAGCAATAATGGATTAACGAGCATTCTCTCATCAACGTGAATTTCCATTGGTATTGCATATTAAAAAAAAAAAAAAAAAAAAAATAGAGGGAGATCCCTGCGCGGCAATCCGCGTAATGCTTTACAATTATATTGCGACGATTGGAAACGCATATCGAGAGGAAAAGAGCGAGAGAGTGAAAACAATGATGGACGACGAAGCTTTTTCGTTCGTGATCTCAGTTAATGTATCGATGAATAAAACATTATATACTGGAGTGTAAAAAACGCGTTCGATATACCAGGTGTAACCCCAACAATCAATCGATCAAACAATAATAATTAATTATTAATCGTATTACATATGGGGCACTCTATCCCAATTCGACCTACGCATTAACCCCTTGCCCGTTAAAATTAAAATGATGATTTTTTTTCATATTATAGTTTCAGTTTTTTAAAGTTTTCAAGTGTTTTTTGATAATGATTTTATTTTATTTTTTTGCCCAATTTTTTAATTAGACAGAACGTTGAGCAGAATTGGAAAAATGTGAAGAAATTTTTCGTTTCATAGATCAGGAAATAGAAATTAATACAATATTTGTGTATTGGTGAAAAGGATTATTTATTATAATGAAAACAAAAGTCTTTTATTGCAATTTCATTATTTTTTTTTCTTTTCATATCTTGATTTCCCCAATTCTCTCGATATCGATTACCATTATAAACTTACCAGCCACAGTGAAAGTTTTCTATAAAAAATTCAAAATATCTCTGGGCTATTACGATTTTTGTCATCTCGCGATATCTCTGCAGGGAAAAATATTCATTTTTTCTTCGTCCAATGCGACGATTTTTTTCTTTCTCTTTTTTTTTTTTCCTGTAGAAAGTTCGGTTTTGTGTATAGAAATTTGAGTTAGATCATCGAATTTGACGAGAGAATGAAAAAAAAAAAACAAAAAAAAAAATTCATTGAAATTGATTCTATCGAATAAAAATTTGTCCCGGTACAAATAAAATTTATCTCTCTGCAAACTATAAATAATAATGTATTCGACTAAATTTTTCATTCCGGTTAATAAAGTTTTTTCAAGCACCGATGGCATTTTAATGATTTTTATTTTATTGCCTTTCGAACGAGATATATAAAGTCCTTCTGCATGCAATTCCCAAAATTAATATATTCTCATTCACAAAAAAAAAAAAAAACAAAATTTTTGGCAGTAACTTTTTTCTTACCACCGCAATTTTGTTTTTATTTTTTTTATTTTTTTTTCATCATCTCGTGGCTGCTTTGCAAAAGGAGGAAATGCAGAGACGAGACTTCAAGGAGTCGAGCGAATTAGAGACGAAGAGCGAAAGTTAAAATGATGCAAAAAAAATAACAGTATAAAAAATAATATGAAAAAAAAAAAAAAAGAAGCGAGAGTGATCGCGAACGAGAATTTAAGGAGGAAGAAGTCCAGGTATATTTCAGGCTCGTTTGGTCCAAGGACGATTGGAACGAATAGAAAACACGCGGGAGATCGTTCGGTTTGGCCGAGCACGATGCACTTTGCATATTTATTCATATGGCAGTCTCTTTTCAGCTTATGCGAATATAATTGGCAAAAAATGCCCCATTACGAGCGTCCCTGACATTCGAGAGCGAGTTCGTCGAGAACCATATATATATATATATATATATAAATGTATATCCTATATATATAACTTTATCAGAGAGATGGCACATAAAGTATCAAATTCCCTAGTCGATTGTGGCAGATATTGGGGCGGCAAAGGGGGTGCATTGCACAAAAAAGAGCGGCAAACAGCTTCCCGGTACGTTTTCAAGCGGCTCGTGCTTGCCTGTCCTTTCACCAAACTGGTGAAGAATGGTTTTTTTGCATTCTTCTCGAACGTGGAAGCGCTCTCGGAAAAAAACCAAAGTATCCTAGCGATTTGAATGGATGAGAATGCAGTTGAGAATTTATATTATTTTTTTTTGTTCAGTATATATATATATATATATATAGATATGGTTTTTTCAATTTTTTACAGGAACACGCTATGGAGTTCAAACCAAAATTAGAACTAATGTTGTCGAGTAAAAATTATCGTAGCTTCTAATATTTAAAAGAAGATTTTCTAACAATTATTTTCCACTTCATTCATCCAAATTCCATAACAATACATAAACCTGCCCCGTATTTGTTTTAAATTAACATTTGACTTTTAATATTTTATTGTTATTATTAAATTTTTTCGCACTTTTCAGACATTTGCAAAAGCGTCTTCTATGAGAAAATTGCATGCAGAATTGGAAAAATTGTTGATTTGCCGGGAGAATGGAGGAAAAGTACGAGGAGGAAACTTTTCCTCCTCATTTATTAAAATCGTTGCAAGTTTGCTAATCGATGAAATTGTTACGAGTCCTCTTTGTGTTTAATCGTTCGAAAGAGTTTGAACGAAATTTTAGCGAAAATACCATTTTGGTTATTTTTATGTTACGATATCTCACAATTTCTTTACTCCCAGGGAAGTTTCCTTTTGCAACTTGTTTTTTCATCACAAAAGGAAAGTTACCTGGGAGTAAACAAAATGTGAGATATCGTAACATAAAAATAAACAAAATGGTATTTTCGCTAAAATTTCGTTCGAACTCTTTGGAACGATTATACACAAAGAGGACTCGTAATAATTTCATCGATTAGCAAACTTGCAACGATTTTAATGAATATATATAAAACTGGACCATTTGTACATAAAAACCTCTTGATAAAGGTTATTTTTTTGTTTATTTAGACTATGATCAATTAAATTTTAATTTTACAATGTATCGATGATGTAAATATCTGACGATGACTCTGCCAATTTTTAATCATCCTTATTATTAATCCCAGGGACCTTTTTTGCATATTTTCCTCGTCATAATTCAGCATATTCATTTATTCGAATATCGTATCTATATGCAAGTTCGCAAGCAATGTCATACATGTATATATATATATATATATATATATATATATATATATATATATATATATATAAATACGCATGGACGAGGGGGGCACGTAGGAATCCAGTCTTTGCGGTCATCGATCAGACGGCAGTGAGAAAAAGAAAGGAAAACGTCGAACGGTGTGTCGGCATTTTCGTGTTCGTATGCGTGCGTGTGCATTTATTTGTGTGCGTGCGTGCGTGTCTGTGTGTATGTAACTAAAAAAAGGGGCGCTTGGACGAGACCGATAGAGTATATATATAGAGAGGCCGTCGGCCCCCGTCCTTGCCTGGTGCGTTAACTGTAATTCCCCTATAGCAGACCATATGAAAAACGACGACGACCGCGGGACTTCCCTCAAGGAGACCGTTCTCGCGACAAAAGTGAGAGTCCTTTGCCGCAGGATCCCGATATATATATATATATATATATATATATATATATAATAACCGGCTCATGATCGATCTTCCAATGATATGAGCAAACATAACACATGACAAAAACACCCCAAAAACTTTTTAGACACATAAAATTTTTGCAAATATCTGACTGTAATTTAAATTCATTAATTTGATTCATTTTTTTTGTTTCAGAAATTGATTAATTCATTGATTTTATCGATCTTTATCAAGGCCAGAACAATAATTTAAATTAAACGATTTATTAAGCGACATGGCGCTTGGACATTATAAATTCAAGATTGGATATTTTATTTAACATTTCGAAGATGATCGTTTATAGAATAACAGAGGAAGAGTGGTAAATATGAAAAGAATTTATGTAGAAGGTGTGCTGGATCAACGAACTAGTAACACACGAAGCAAAAAATACAATATTTTTCCACGAATATTCAAAATGATCGGTGAAGGGTTAACCACCTTGCTCAAGGCTCAATCTCATGGATAGCCGCTATAGCGCGATGATCATCACTGGCAATGTTTGCGAGCGAACGGGTTAATACCGATCATAGGACAAAATAACGATCATCGACAAAAATACCAATCATCGAACCAAAATACCGATCATCAAATCAAAATACCGATCATCGGCCAAAATACCGATCCTCGAAAAAAAAAAAAAACCGATCATCGGCCAAAAATACCGATCCTCGGCCAAAATACCGATCATCGGCCAAAAATACCGATCCTCGGCCAAAATACCGATCATCGAATCAAAATACCGATCATCGGCCAAAAATACCGATCATCGGCCAAAATACCGATCATCGGCCAAAATACCGATCATCGGCCAAATAAATACTGATCACCCGAATTCCGCGAGATCCAACGATTATTTTTATTTTTCCCATCACACGAGCCTCACTCAGGTAAACACCAATTTGACAACACGCGTTGTCATTTCGTTTTTGCATACAAAAAAAATTTTAGTCTGTATAATCAAGACGAGACCAGAAAGTCCTGGGAAAGAATGAAAAGAATTTATGTAGAAGGTGTGCTGGATCAACGAACCAGTAGCACACGAAGCAAAAAATACATTATTTTTCCACGAATATTCAAAATGATCGGTAAAGGGTTAACCACCTTGTTCAAGGCTCAATCTCATGGATAGCCGCTATAGCGCAATGATCATCACCGGCAATATTTGCGAGCGAACGAGTTAATACCGATCATAGGACAAAATAACGATCATCCGCAAAAATACCAATCATCGAACCAAAATACCGATCATTGGCCAAAATACCGATCATCGACCAAAATACCGATCATCGGCCAAAATACCGATCATCGGCCAAATATACCGATCATCGGCCAAAATACCGATCATCCGCCAAAAATACCGATCATCGGCCAAAATACCATATTAGCGGCCAAAATACAAACAAGCCCTCCGAATGATAATGTAATGCGGACACGTCACGGTTACTAGAATTTCAAGAGTACAAGTACCGTATTTTTTTATTTTTTATTTTTTATTTTTTATTTTTTATTTTTTATTTTTTATTTTTTATTTTTTATTTTTTATTTTTTATTTTTTATTTTTTATTTTTTATTTTTTATTTTTTATTTTTTATTTTTTATTTTTTATTTTTTATTTTTTATTTTTTATTTTTTATTTTTTATTTTTTATTTTTTATTTTTTATTTTTTATTTTTCATTTTTTATTTTTTATTTTTATCCCACGAATCACCTGTATAACTTGTATGGCGAAGGGCCATTGGCTCTATTTCCATAACTATTTTTCTACACATGTTTATGATTTAAAAATATATTTACGTATAAAAATTTTTAGCCACGAGGAAAATTGTACGAATATTCGATTTAAATATATTTATTCTACGCGTATAATATTCTGGCAGCCGCGGTCCATGCCCTTTGCGCTCGTCGTGATCCCTCACAAAATTGAACGGCGCCATATAATAATATTTCAAAAGATCGTCTAATATTTGGTTCAACGAACTTGTCGCGGATGTTTTTTTCACGTGACGAATATTATGCGCAAACAAGCCCTCCGAATGATAATGTAATGCGGACACGTCACGGTTTCTAGAATTTCAAGAGGACAAGTACCTTATTTTTTATTTTTTATTTTTTATTTTTTATTTTTTATTTTTTATTTTTTATTTTTTATTTTTTATTTTTTATTTTTTATTTTTTATTTTTTTATTTTTATCCTACGAATCACCTGTAAAACTCGTATGGCGAAGGGCCATTGACTCTTGCGCTCGAGATTCCTCGCTTTCATAATAAATAATCCGCAGAGGAAGAAAACAAAAAAAAAACCTCATCGGTTTAGGTTAATCTTCTATAACTTTAATATATTTATTGGATCGTCCGTAAACATGAAAGCCGCGTCCCTTTTGAGCCTGTCATCTTCCCAATTAATTAGTCGGCATCGTTATTTCCGCATATATTGATATTCTCCAACGAAAGAAAATTTACATTTGACACGTGCAATTTTTTTTAATTTTTTATTTTAATCCAAGGACGAACAATCAATCAACGATAATTCGAGATACAGAAAACGTATTTTAAAAAAATTGCCACCTGCTTAACATTCGCAAATGTAAAATTCCTCAAAGATCAGCCATATAATTTCCGCAATATGACGCAGAGACGCCAATAACGTTTCAACATTTTCTCCATTTTACGACAGAATAAAGAATTATATTTTTAAACGTGTGAATTTTTATTCGCGATCAAGGATGATTATCAAGGCCGATCCAAGATAGAGAGAAAGGATTTATAAATAATGAAAATAAATAATCGCAGCTGCTTAACATTCGCGACTGCGATTTGCTTTCAAAAACTTCTGCTATGACGTCCAATTTCCGCGATATGACACGTGGAGGCTGAAATGACGCAAATTCCGCGAATATGCTGATTCACCCCAACGACAAAATATGATAATCTTTTTTTTTCTCTCATGTTAAAAATCTACACAGCAATACATATATTTGTAAAATTATGTTCGTTTGTTAAATCATTCATTTCGGTTAATTTTAGTTTGCGCTAATGGAACGAAAAAATCAAATAAATAAGATAATAAAATTTGTACGTTAATAAGTTTGAATAAAAAATATTCAATCAGTTCGAGCCTGATGAATGGAAACCGTGGAACGCGCTCTGGAATTTTTTCAAAAATCTTCCTTTTGGAATGGGGGTTTTTTTTTTTAACCAAAAGCTTCGTTTCAATACTTGAAAAAAATTTTAAGTCGAAAAAAAAATAGACAAAATTTTTCGTACTTTGCCCTAAAATCTCAAAACGTTGCACTTTCAGTCTCGCTTATTAAAAGTATTTTTCGACGTTATTCTTTAACAGCTTTGGTCGTTTTAATGAATCTTTCAGTATATTGTTATAATATTAATCTGTAAATTTCGGTAGCATAATAACAATCAATCAATAAATTAAGGCAATATTAAAAATTAATTATTCGTCAATTTAAAGAATTTGTTTAATCTTTTTTTGCATTCGTTATTTGTTTTCCTCATAAATGTATCGTTAGAATGAAAAAAATAATAATAATAATAATTTTTCATTCTTAAATTTAATGAAAAAAAAAAAGTTTGGTATTAAAATTTATTTATCGCCCATCTCTCTCTTAATAATTATTACACACTACTACTAATATAGGGGCAAAAAGTCAGTCGCGGAGAGCTGACCATGTTATCGTACAGGTGAGACAGAGCGACGCATGTACGACCGGCCTCGAACCCGAGAATACTTGCGCAACTCTCGCGACAACCAACGACGTAATCGACGTTACAATCTTGATATAAGCTGTTGAGACGCGAGAGCACGTTGTGCGTTTTCACAAACTACTCTTCTCTTTTGCTACTGCTCTCGCCTGCAGCTGCATACGATTACACATGATCGTGACATTTTTCCAACCGATCACTCACGCGACCACGTACCCGCCCCCATTTCCAATTGCTTTCAATATATTCTCGATTAAAAATTTTCCTCCTTCATCAATTATTTTACACGATAAATTTTCTGCATTTCTATCGTAACGTTTGGATGATTTAAAAAAAAAAAAACCTATTTTTGGGACGAGATTGTATTAAATTATTAAAATTTATTGCTACCAGCCACTTTTCTTCCTCTGCACATAAATAATAAATTTATATATATATATATATATAGGCTATTTTAGACGAAACGAAATAATTCATGGCAGAGAATTTTTTATAGCAGCCACGAAAGGGGCTAAATAAAGAAAAGAGTAAAATAAAATTTGATCCTTTTTTTAATTCTTTATTGAGGCCACGATGATTCTAAAAATTCGGCCCAAAAATAATTTATATCGAAAATATCCGAAATATATAATGTGTCGTTGGAAAATGTGGAAAAAAAATGTAAATATTCATATTTGTAAATGTTAATTTTCATAAAAATTGATCGTCTGAAAAATTCGACAAAAATCTAATTTTCAAATTGAAATAAATTAATAAATTAATTACTCTTGGAAAAATGGAAAACCGAGCGTTATGTAAACACCGGTGAATTTATCAGGGCAACCAGTTTGCCCAGTGCATATATATATATATATAGTATAATACACATTATATAAATGAACGATCGTAAAAGCTCATAATTCGGGGGGGGGGGGTATAATGATGGGTTGTAACGTAAGATGAGCGAAGCAATGATGTGTCTGATGGCACGTGCCTCTTTCTATATTCTGTATACATATATATATACATGCAATATATAATGTAAATTTTTTTTTTTGCCCTTTCATCGATCGTTTGTCGATAAATTGGCGTCATTATCGATGTACAAGATCGCACGACCAAAAATCCGTTCGAAAAATACTTTATGATCGCTCTCGTGTATGCGTGAGTAACAAATAAGTATTTCCATTCCTCGACATTCGTTTCTTTACGAATTCTATTTTTGGTGTTTGGAGTATTTTTCAAAAAAATTAATAGCACGGATATTATTGTTAAACAAATGAAAATAAAATGGTTTTTTGATATAAAATATTGATATGAAAAATGTCATTAATGATTTTTTTAATAATGCTATAATCGTGGCTATGCCGTTAAAGTGGCGAAGAAATAAAAAATATTGTCATTCATATTAATATTTCAAGTCAACATTATTCAAGGAGGATCCATTGCGTTTTTGTTTCAATTCGTTAAATTAGAATCTCGCACAGGTAAACTAGAATATGCAAAAAATATTATTTTCCTGATTGCGCGAGAAAGTAATAAATAAATCGCGTAATATGAACGATACGAATTAAAATAAGGTGGACAGCAAGTGATACGTATCAACGTACGATCCGACAAAGCTCCTAGCAGCTTGTTATTTATTTCTTCGTTAAAATTTATCAGTACAACACTTCTATCTTACTCCTGGCAGCATCTTGACGTCAATTTTTTTCTTTTGTTTAAATTAATAAATAATTTTTTATCATAAAATGACAGTTGTCAATAATTGTACTTAAAAAAATGCTCGGAATTCAACGAGACATTATGATAATGGAGACGGGGTTTGTACTAATTTTCAACGATATTTTTCAACACTTCTATCTTACTCCTGGTAGCATCTTGACGTCAATTTTTTTCTTTTGTTTAAATTAATAAATATTTTTTTATCATATAATGACAACTGTCAATAATTGTACTTAAAAAAATGCTCGGAATTCAACAAGACATTATGATAATGGGAGACAAAGTTTGCACTAATTTTCAAAGATATTTTTCGAGTTTTCACATCTGGACCCCTTTTCTATCTATTTTTATAATTGAAGAGCATCAATCCTACTTTTTCTATGGCCCCATATCGAAATAATGAAAATATTGTAAAAGAGATATTTGATAAATTATTTTGTTCACAAGTTATTCAACTGTCCCAAGCCTAATATATAGCCTAATATAATATATATATATATATATATATATATATATATATATATATATATGTGTGTGTATACCGTGTAAAATTTGATAGTCGCATATGGTTTCTGAATTTAGTAGGTTATGGCTGTGGTTGGCTGAAAAACCACAAGGGAAGAGCAAGAAAACTCCTTCAAAATGGGCGAGGTACGCTCGAAAAAGAATCGTCAAGTACATAAGCGGTTGTCGAGCGAATCATCCGCCTTGCCCTTTCTTTGTATGTGGTCGACCCGACCGTTTGAGTGGATTAATATTACAGGAAGAGAAAAAAAAACCCAAAAACTTTGGATGAAGGGAAAACGTTACGTGAAAATTATAGTTAACCCATTTGTAAAAAGTTGATTTAAATTCGTTAGCTGATATAATTCGATGACTAGAATTTCATCATGACGATTGACGTGAAAAATCGTTTGAAATTCGAAATAATTTTGTTATGCAATTGAATAGATCATGCTCGATTGCCGGATGTGTATATGGAAATGATAAAATGGCGACGAGAGGATCGATTTAGATCTCGAATTCGTTTAACCGAATGGCAAAACCATCGATTTTACGTCATGGTTCAGTACAAAATTTATACAAAACAATTCATATCAATACGATTACGTAAATCCATCCAGGCATGTACAATTGTCGATCGATTGACAAATGAAAGGAGAAAAAAAAAGATAATGACATGCCAATGAGATGAAGTAAAGAAGAGAAGAAATGAGATGATGAAAAAAAAAAAAGAGGAGGAGAATAAGAACGATAAATGAATTATTACTGACTCACCATAACCCTGCATTATTCCATGAGTCAGATAGAGAGGAGCTCTCCCGGCTACAGAAGCTTTCGCGAGTGCTTGCCTGATGATCCGAGGATCCGACAGCAATACAGTATAGACCGAACCCATCCATAAACCGCATACTCGTCCATATTTTCTCGTCACTTCAGTCAAACTCTCGTGTGGCCTTTTTGGATCTAACCATGGCAAATAACCGACAATTGGTAATCCTCTCGGACCCGGAGGAAGACGAAGATTTTTTCTTCCTCGTCTTCCAATAATTGCCAAGAGGACGAGACTCATGAGAAACAGAACTAAGTAAATTGAGTACATTTTTTTCTTCCTTGTGATCTGTAACAAATGAATCAAAGCAACAGAAACTTCAATTAATCAGCATGCATTGCTTGATTTGAAAATGTTTTGACAACTTATCAAGATTTATTTTTTTACTATCACAATATGTAATTTTTTCAAAAATTGACCAGCAATGATTCCGAAGGGGGGGTGGTGATGGAAAGTTACGTATTCGTAAGGGCGCATTTAATTAAATTTCTGCAGATAGAAATGTGATAAATTATTAAAGTTATTTTATAATAATATATTTATATTTAATAATATATTAATAATAATCTAGTTTGGTCATTTGATTTGTTTTAGCATTTTACTTTATATATTTCCATATGATTCAAGATTGTAACGTAACAATCCATTCGACTCGGAATTTTTTTTGATTATGAAAACAGAGTAAAGTTTTCTCCATTAAAAATATTACAAATAATTTTTTTTTTCAGACATGCATTAATATTTCCAGAAGAGGTGGAAAACGTTCAAATTGCAGAACTGATTGACGAATTTCGCAAGTGTTTTCCTCATGTATGAAAAAATAATGCGTTACAGTTTTTCCTATCGCACGATCAGTCGTACACATCCCTTCAAATATTACACCATTTCCATCCCAGAGATTTTTGTAAATCATCGATCATAAATTTTGCAAAGAGAAATACTCGTTTTACAGAAAATTAGGGAAAAAAAATTGCATGTTTTCATATTTTTCAATATCTTTTTTTGTGTAACTGAAATAATAATAATTCCTCTATTATATACTCGAGTCATTTTTCACGTAGCTAAGATAAACGTCCCGATAGCCGGACACAAACCAACAGTCGGATGCCCTATGCTGAGGTATTGGTGGAAAATATATATATATATATATGTATATATTAACATGGCATCTTCGCATATTGATGGTTCCTGTCCGACTAGAAATAATAATAATTCCTCTATTATATACTCGAGTCATACGCTGAAGTATTGGTGGAAAATATATATAGGTATATTAGATTATTAGTTATTATTATTATATTATTATTATTATTATGTTAATCTATCTAATATATTAGATAGATCAACATCGCTGTCCGCACATTGATGGTTCCTGTCCGACTACTGGGCGGTTTATCTTGCCTTAAATAAACTATACGATAAATAAATAATCCAAATTCGTCAAGTTTTTCTACTGATGAGCTAACTTCTCGTTTTACAGAAAATCAGGGAAGAAAAATGGCATGTTTTCATATTTTTCAATATCTTTTTTTATGTAACAGAAATAATAATAATTCCTCTATTATATACTCGAGTCATATGCTGAACTATTGGTGGAAAATATATATAGGTATAGATTAACATGGCATGTCCGCATATTGATGGTTCCTGTCCGACTACTGGGTCGTTTATCTTGCCTTAAATAAACTATACGATAAATAAATAATCCAAATTCGTCAAGTTTTTCTACTGATGAGCTAACTTCTCGTTTTACAGAAAATCAGGGAAGAAAAATGGCATGTTTTCATATTTTTCAATATCTTTTTTTATGTAACAGAAATAATAATAATTCCTCTATTATATACTCGAGTCATATGCTGAACTATTGGTGGAAAATATATATAGGTATAGATTAACATGGCATGTCCGCATATTGATGGTTCCTGTCCGACTACTGGGTCGTTTATCTTGCCTTAAATAAACTATACGATAAATAAATAATCCAAATTCGTCAAGTTTTTCTACTGATGAGCTAACTTCTCGTTTTACAGAAAATCAGGGAAGAAAAATGGCATGTTTTCATATTTTTCAATATCTTTTTTTATGTAACAGAAATAATAATAATTCCACTATTATATACTCGAGTCATATGCTGAACTATTGGTGGAAAATATATATAGGTATAGATTAACATGGCATGTCCGCATATTGATGGTTCCTGTCCGACTACTGGGTCGTTTATCTTGCCTTAAATAAACTATACGATAAATAAATAATTCGAATTCGTCAAGTTTTTCTACTAATGAGCTATAACTTTTGATCGTCTCAAAGAGGATCTCAGTGAATTTTTTTTTAGAATAAAGGAATTCCTTAAGACTCATGAAATTTTCCAGAATAAAGGGAAGTATAGCCTCGAGAATGTGCAAACGTTTTAGTATTTAGTGTCTATATGTATATATATATATATATATATATATATATATATATGTGTGTGTGTATATATGTATATATATGTATATATATGTATATAACAACCCATCTCTTATTTCTCGGTCTCTTTTTTCTCTCTTTCTCTCTCTCTCTCTCTCTTTCTTTACTCACCGAGAAGATTCAGGCTACTCGAGCGTCGAGGACTGCGCAGGAAGACAAGAGCGACGTCAGCGAATTTCGGATAGTCCGAGACGTCGATGCTAGCGCTCACAGCGGTTCCACGAGCAAACACGAAGAGTTAAGTCCCCGGCGCCAGATCGAGTGCACCACTTTTCTGGGCCTTTTTTTTTTTTGCCTCTTCACTTGGTCGTTGAAAAGTTTCACGTTTTTTTCTTTTCTTTTATTATAATTTAACGGACGGCAAGAGAGCGAAGAAATAAAAGAGCTTGCACGTGACAGCGTGGACACGTAATTTGATTTTTTAGCGAAACGAAAGAAACCAATCACAGCTCCATTTCCGGGGAGAAAGAGAGAGAGAGAGGGGAGAGAAAATGAAAAAACGAGAAAAAATAAATGAAAATATGAGAAAAAAATAACTCGTAAAAGGGGCTTGATGGGTACTGACACTCGAATGATCTGGCACGGAATGTTTCTCGGTGTCTCTTCATACCTCTCTGGATATCCCGTGACAGAGAGAAAGAGGGAATGAGAGAAAGACTCGGAAGGAAAAACGAACAAACTCGATTGTTTTTGTACTCGTGACTCGTTTGACTACCAAATAACAAAAAAATTTCGTATTCATTGTATAGCGTCGAGAAAATTTATGCGTTCGAAAGATCGAATATGAGATTGAGTCTCGATATTTTTCGATACGATATTATCGATTGCTGGACCAAAGACGAGGAATGAAAAATCTCACGGTCGAAAAAAAAATCCAAATGCAGGTAGAAAATGTCACGGAAAATATTTGAGATCGTAAAGGTCGGGGATAAATTTTGCTGACCTTTGTGCAGGTCAAAATGTATATTTATCTGATATTTATCTAAAGACAAGTGATAAAAATCAAGTGATGGTTCCAAAACAGCCACTACGAAGTTCACCACAAAGGTCATTTTTACCGAAAATTTTCAAAAATATTTTTCGCAGCCTAAAATATTCTAGTGCCCAATAAACGTTATTGGTGTCAAAGAAAATCGGTATATATCGGCTCGAAAGTATAAAGAGTGGATAAGATCCTTGAATAATTTTTCGTAACTTAATTAAATTTCTCATGAATTAATTAGCAACGCTGTAACCGTAATAATGTCTCATTTTTTCATGAATTGATTCCAGCTGAAAAGTTATTTTTTTTTATCGCTGGTAATTGGCAAATATACCAGCTATATATATATAACTTTTAAAGAGCAATTTCATGATGTGTGACAAGACACACGTATATATATATATATATACGCGTGTTCTTATCACACATCATGAATATATATATATATATATATATATGTGTGTGTGTGTGTATTGGCATCCAACTGTATTTTCTTATCACACATCATGAAATTTAACAAAATGCTCTTTAAAAGTTTGAGCAAACGGCAAAGCAGACAGAATCCCGAAAATATTACAGTTGATTAAGAAAAAGTGTCCCCAAAACTATTCTGAACTTAATTTAACAGAACACGAACCATTTTAAAAGGGGCTGCGAGACTATCCAAGAAGGGACCCAAGGCCATTTTTGATCCTCGTGAATCCTCTCTCCGTGTTATACCTGGGGGTCCACCACATTACCATGATTCCTCGATCGGCTTTCGTGGAAACGAGACGGTCCGAGATACTCGAGATCGAGAACCTCGATCTTCTGACTCTTCTGTTCCTTTTTTTCTCTTCATCGTTTTATTATTTTTCTTTTCTCTCTCTCTCTCTCTCTCTCTCTCTCTCTCTCTCTCTCTCTCGGTCGCTCGTTTGATCGGTATATTCCACGCGTCCAACTGGACTTGGCCGGCGCTCTCAACGGAAATTCAACCTATAGGTGTGTATATAGAAACAAGAGTTGTCCGAAGAGCGCGTGCCCGAGAGATCGACGAAAGTAAGAGTGAATACAAGCCCGCCGAAGGCGCTTCGGGGAGCCTTTTCATGTACTATATATATATATATATATATATACTACATACACTATAATATATATATGCTATATATATATACTATAAGGCTTGAGACGCTCCAATGGATTTCCTCAAATGAAATAAATTGTCATTGACTAAAATGTATTTATTTTCATTTTTAAATATTCAATAGAACTACTATAATGATAATAATAATAATTATTATTTACGTTTTATTTATTATAAAAATTGATCCAGCAGAATTCAAAAATATAAATTTTTAATTTTATTCAAACGAACATTATTCGAATTAAATAAATTGATTTTTTTATCCATGTGTTTTTTTTTTGTCATTGAAAATTATGCGAATTATGTATATTCGGCTTGGAATGATTCGACATATTCGTCGAGAATAAGAAAAATATTTAAATAAATAGTTTACCGGCGTTTTAATATTCCCTGTGCACATTTCCAGAATGAAAAATACATAAATGGGAAATTCGAGCTTTTTTTTTATTTTATTATTATTATTTTTTTTTCAAATTCTTATCAAATAAGAGCTGACCAAAAAAAACTTACAAAATAAATTCTGACTTTTAAGCTTGTAGGAAAGATATCAAAATTTGGGGACCAAATATCAACCTTTGACCCTCTTTGAGATTTGGCCTGTCGATTTTGTCTGGAATAGCCCATACATATCCGTTCGTCTGTGTGCTTTTGGTGTAACGCCGATTCGAGGTCGCGATTGGCAAATGCTTTCGAGTTTAAACAGACATTAATACTTTTCGTGTCTGGTACGCAGATGAGAAGAAGAAACGACACTTTCGCGCTGCCACAGAAAAAGAGAGAGAGAAACAGAGAGGGAGGGAGGGAGGGGGGGAGAGAGAGAGAGAGAGAGAGAGAAAGAGAGAGAGAGAGAGAGAGAGAGAGAGAGAGAGAGAGAGAGAGAGGGGGGGGGGGAGCAGAAAATCGCTGTACATATATATTTATATGTAGATCGTCTCGAAAGAAACCTCTCCATTTAAGGCTGAATGTACAAACAATTTTTTTTGCCTGTGTCGATCCGGCTCACAGGCGTTAAGTTATGTACTGTATATGCATATTGAGTATCGATAATTATTCCGCCCCCCCCCCCCCCTCCACCACCTTCCTACCGCCATCCATCAACTCATCAAATGGAAATAAGAAAAAAAGATTTATTGTTATAGTCTTTTAGACCGAATGTTTTATAATAAATTTTTTTATTCAAGTATAAATACTTTTTCGAAAAAAAAAAAAAAACTCAAATATGATTTATATATCGATCTTATCGATAATAAAAATTAATCCTTATTGGAATGGCAATTAATTTGCAATATGCCAAAATGGGAGAATATTTTTTTTTTATTCAAGTATAAATACTTTTTCGAATAAAAAAAAAAGAAACTCAAATATGATTTATATATCGATCTTATCGATAATAAAAATTAAATCTTAATCGAATGGCAATTAATTTGCAATATGCCAAAATGGGAAAATAATTTTTTTTTATTCAAGTATAAATACTTTTTCGAATAAAAAAAAAAGAAACTCAAATATGATTTATATATCGATCTTATCGATAATAAAAATTAAATCTTAATCGAATGGCAATTAATTTGCAATATGCCAAAATGGGAAAATAATTTTTTTTCATCGCCAATTTGTGTCATTAATTAACTAGATTTATTTACCCAACAAATTTGTGTCATTAACTAACTAGATTTATTTACTAGATTTACACACCCTTCTTATACTATCATCAGAGATTATTCTCCCTACCATTTCAATAAAAGTGAGAAAAAATTAAAGATATTATTTTGATTTTTAATTCTGGCCATTTCTATTATTAAAAATTTATGTTCTTAGGGAAAAATTTTTCAATCTTAATAAGTTCATACCCAAATTCAAATTGAAGTTCAAAAAATCTGTATACGATTGAACAAATTTCGCTGAACAAAATCATCACGAGTAAAAATTTGGGCTATTCAACTTTTTTTTTTTACTTGTATGTTTTTGTTGCATTTCTCAAATTCGCATTAGATCTAACTCTTGCGGTCATGTTGCATTTGTCAGCGTGTGCAGTCACGCGGAATTGAATCGCTTTTTTTTTTCCAAATCGACCATTGATAGTCATTAATTCGGCTGGAAATCGATAGTGTCGTATATATCATGATTGTTGCTTGCCAAATGTTACGTGGTGTGCATATGAATGGTCCGATGGATAAGATATACGCAATAATACGGCACTTTCCATCCTCATAATCAAATTATCGTACCTTTGTGCACACACGTGCTCACACACACACGTGTATATATATATATATATATATATATGTGTGTATAAGCGATTAATGCGAGTTAACGACCCGAGACTAATACGATCGTTGTCGCGCTTATATACATGCGGCACCCATCGCTCTCTGAATCTCGGAGGACCGAGATACGATGTATATATAATAAAAGAGAAAAATGCATATCCGTGGGCCAAAAGAAGCTTCGATATACTTAAATTATAAGTGACGCAACGATAAAACTGATTGCACTGCTATAATTACACTATAAACTATATATATATATATATATATATATATATATATATATATATATAAATAAATAAATATATATATATATATTTATATATATATATATACAACTATATATGTACCTTCATGAGGCGCACGGATCTCGTCTCGTTTACCTTCAAAGTCAATCGAGGGCGACGACTGCTAGAATGTCTCTTTGCCTCTTCGCTAATACGGTCGTTTGTTTTTCCTCTTATTTGTTCTTGTTTTTAACATTATTATCATTCAAATTTCTAATTCATCGTAATTTTTTTTAAATCTCGCGAGTTGTGGAAAATGTTAATATATATAAATATATCGTAGACTTTATTCTCTCGTCTGTGTGTGTGCGTGTATATGTGTGTGTGTGTTATTTCATAACGATGCAATATAACGATATTTCTCAAGCCCCATATTCGGTAAAATTCCCTTAGGTTGAATGATCTAACATATTCCTTTTAAAAAAAAAAAAACCTATCGATATTATCTTGTTTTGTTAGTTTTTTGAACATGGCATTTCATATCGCTCTATGTGTGTAAAGACCCAACATGAGCCAAGGCTATATATATATGTATATGTACATGTATATGTATATGTATATGTATATGTATATGTATATGTATATGTATATGTATATGTATATGTATATGTATATGTATAGGTATACGTATATGTATATGTATATGTATATGTATATGTATATGTATATGTATATGTATATGCATATGCATATGTATATGTATATGTATATGTATATGTATATGTATATGTATATGTATGTATATATATATGTATATACATATATGCATATGTATATGTATATGAAAGATGGATTTTAATAAGGAGTATGTGTAAAAATATGCATAATCTATGAGGATGTTCACCTCTTGCGGCCAACGAACGTGACGAAATGATCTCGGATTTTTTTTTTTCCTTCATGAGATACTGCAATATATTCCAATGGTTTTCGTTTCCGATCAATCTCGGAGTATCTTGGCAAAGTGCGAGAGAGATGATGCGATCGAAAACGTTAAATCTCGATGGAGAGTGGTCAGTAGCATGCTCTCTCTCTCTCTCTCTCTCTCTCGTTTTTATGCCTCTGGCGACGCAAGAATCGACATACTTGAAAAAAAAAAAAAAAAAAAAAAAAAAAAGGAAAAAGGAAAAACATTGGTGAGAGTTGCTTTTATGTAGCTCTCGTGATGGGACAGAGAGAGCGTCTCATCTTTAGCTGCACTCTCAAACATCTTTCTGTCTCATTTTTGTACTCTTTGCATACCATAAGGCGCGTGATGCTGGTTTACACGTGTGTGTGTGTGTGTGTGTGCGTGCACGAGACCACGATCATAATCTCAATTACGTGGTTATATTCTTGTGGTTTTGAGAATTTTGAAATTCTTTGGTGAACTTAATTTTGATAAAATGTGAAATATTAATTATCTTGCAAAACCAAAAACATTGTTGTTGGTCATTGTGCCTGTGATCGTTTAAAAATGACCATATGAAAATTAATTCTAGGATCAATTTTGATCTATGGATCGGTGATATCAGCTGATTTATAGGGAGATTTATAGATGCACAAAATGACCATCATATTGGAAAATGAGGATAAATTTACAAGGAATATACGTGCAGATGAAAAAAATCATATCGTAATATCGATATTGTCGATATATCTCAACGAAACAGATACGAAACGTGCGTGACACGCTGCATATATGGCAGAGCCACGACGGTGCACGAGAGTATAAATAGGATCCTGGAATTCGTATCAGCCACGAAAGGAGAAAACTCATTTTTCATTCAAAACGCGAGTTTTTGAAATATATTGAAATACATAAATGTATATATATATATATGTATTTCAATATAGTATATATATATGTATTTCAATATAGTATGTATATATGTATTTCTATATAGCACGTATGTATGTATTTCTATATAGCACGTATATATGTATTCCTATATAGCACGTATATATGTATTTCAATATAGCACGTATATATGTATTTCAATAGAGTGGACCGGAGCTCGATTTTATCTTTGTTCAATTTTTTATTCCTCAGAATATACTTGAAATAAATAAACTCAATTTTTAATATCTGACAAACGATTTTTTGTTATCCATAAATTGCGTTCAACCATTAATTGCGTGTTTTTGTGTTCATTTTTTTCGAAAAAAAAACAAAAAAAACAAAAAAAATCTTCGCCAAATAGCGGCTGACAAAATAAATCTACAAAAAATTGCATGCCTTTTACGCGGTTCTAACCACCATATAAAAAATTATGGACCAAATTCCAGTAGGCGAGGTTTTTCATATATTATTATTATTATTATTATTATTATTATTATTATTATTATTATTATTATCATATTTGCATACATACGTGTAATCTGTAATTATAAGTGGCGTGCATTGAGTTCTCCACTCGGGGATACCCGCGGAGCAATTGGATTGAGCGTGCAACGACCGACAAAGGTCATTTGCGGCGTTAAATCTTGGAGAAAGATTTGCGAAAGAACGAGAGAAGAAACATGTCGGACAAACTCTCAAGTTAGAGTAGAAAATTCATATATTCATCTCGTCTGTCAATGGACAGATATATGATATATATGGGAAAAAAAAAATGGCTGTTGTAAAAAATTAAATATAACGATCGCAAGTCGAAGAAAAAGTCGGATGAAGCATTAAAAAAATCGCATTTTTCAAATTCTAACGCCAATACAGAATTGAAAAATCTTCGACCCCGTGACATTTAAAAAAAATTTCGAATTCTTTTGGCTCCGATTTCACGGTACCGGTTTGTCAAATTCTTGTACGAAAAATGTCCCCTTCAATAATTCTCGTGGCTTCTCACCAAGGCAGATCCTCACCCTGTCCCCCTGGCAGGGGGAAGGGGTGTGGTCATAGAGGGTGCAGGAGGATATATATATGTTGTATAGTTATCTGATGCAGAGAGAGAGAGAGAGAGAGAGAGAGAGAGGTAGAGACAGAGAGAGAGAGAGAGAGAGGGAGAGAGAGGGGGGGGGGGGGGAGAGAGAGAGAGAGAGAGAGAGAGAGAGAGAGAGAGAGAGAGAGAGAGAGAGAGAGAGAGAGAGAGGGGGGGGGGGGAGAGAGAGAGAGAGAGAGAGAGAGAGAGAGAGAGAGAGAGAGGCATCGAATAAAAAAAAAGGCACCCCCTTTTTTCAATACTAAAAAGAAAAAGGAAAATAAACTGACCAGGGAAGCCGTTATTTACAGCATCCTTGGCCAGCATCTCCATCGCCCCAACTGCCTTTTTTTCTCTTTATCTTATCTCTCCTTTTTGCTCCTCCCTCTGTTTCTCTCGGGAGCACAAAACTTCTCGCCTTCCTATCTTTGTCCGAAGCTGTACCAGGACAAGCCACCGGCCTCAACAGTATTTTACGCACACACACACACACACACACACAAATGCCATGTACAGTCGATTCTCTGTAAAATCGCTCCCTCGGGATTCTGATCGCGCGATATTAGGGAAAAGGAGAAATTACAGAGTGCCAGCGAGCGGTACGAGGCTCATAAGAGCGGGGGTGGCCTTTTCCTCTCTATGCGAGATTTTAGAGAGAGAATTGAGGGAAAACGCGATCTTAGCGCGATCTTACAGAGAGTCGACTGTATATATATATATATATATATATATATATATATATATATATATATATATATATAACGTTCATATATATATATATATATATATATATATATATATATATATAACGTTCATATATATATATATATATATATATATATATATAACGTTCATATATATATATGTATATATATATACATATATATAACGACGGATACCTTGTCCGAGAGTCCGAACGAAACCCAGGCAGACATCGGGCAGCCGCATCTCTATAGATAACCCTCGGGAACGTTGAACGCAGGGGTAATGCACTGAAAATGTTGCACCGATTCTTGTTCAGCTATATATATATATATATATATTTTTTTCCTTTCAGCTGCTTCAAACCTGCCGTTGAGTTTTCTTCAAGATCCGTTGGGGATTAGCATTGTACTACGGTGGTTGGTGCCAGGGTGTACCAACCCCTTAAATATATGCATTTATTACAAGTGCTTTACACACATACCTTTGCCCTTAGACATGTGGGATAATATGGGACAGAATGGGAACGATTTAAGGTGATGTGAAAAATTTTCTCTATCATTCTCTCTCGCTCTTATGAGCGGTGGCGCCTCTCTCGCACTCACGTAGATTCCAGACTGTTTTACATAGCCTATATATATATATAAGGTATATATATATATATATATAAGGTATATATATCGAGATTCCATTTACTCCAAAAATATATATATATATATATTTTTGGAGTAAATGGAATCACGACATTGTCCCACAGGAAGTCAGTCACCTTAATCCTCCCCTATATCATTTTTACCAGGATAATCTATATCCGTCTGTTGCACCGCGCGCGAGCATTGAACGCCCCGAAGGGGCGAATGGACCCCAGCCATCCACATACCGAGAGAGCCCCGTTTCAGATTCTTCTTCTCATCTGTATAGCGCAATCTCAGGGCTGGGCATT
>OY769904.1:3255129-3267629 GCA_963669185.1 Dyspetes luteomarginatus
AAAAAATATTTGTGCAAATAAAAAATTATGCAAATTGAAGAAAAAATTATCGGAAAATTGAGTTATTTGGTAAGTTTTTTTTTTTTTAAATCCAAATCCAATTTCAATTAATGAGATTAATTATTTAAATTTAGGAAATAAAAAATTAAATTATTCGCTGGCTCTGAGTTAAAGGTCTTTTTAAGTGAAATAATTAAATTTTTATCGATGCATTTATGAATTAATGAGAGAATTAATAGATCGAGATTTACGCTTGACATACGTATACTATACATATATATATATATATATATATATATATATATATATATATATGCATAAAGGTGTATACCTTTGTGCAGAACGGGTCGTTGAACCCGAACGACCTCCTCACCGCCTACTGTCCAACGCACAAATTTCATTTACAAAACAATTTAAATATTTCATACGGGGTTACGAATCTTCAATTAATTCTACATATGTAATCCATTATTTCACCAATAAATTATTATTATTATTATTATTTTCAAAAATCGATTCCTTTCCATCTATAATTTTTCCAAATCTGAAGCTTCTTGTTGAAGCTATTAAATCTCAAAATAAAAAGAATATCGAGTAAAATACCAAGAGAGAAGTAAAAAATGTTATTAATTAACGAATAATGAAATTTGCCATTAATTTTTTTTTTTTTAAGGACATTTTTTTTTTTACGAAAAACTGTCATTGGGGATTTATGCAGGGAAGAATTTTTTTTTTTCGTCTCCGAATATCGTCTCTTGACCTCTCCAAGTCTCCACTTTAGCTAATAGCAGGGAATATGGGATATTATATATATATATATATATATATATATATGCACATGGTACAAGTTTCAAAGAGTGATAGAAAGAGCGAGAAGATCATCAATGAATTCATCTCATTTGAACGATCATTTTGCCTCTATGACGTTCCCCGAATCGGGCGCGGGGGGTCACAAACTCATGGGGTCGATGTACTCGAAAGTCGAAGCTTTCCCGACGCCGGGCTATACACGTTTTTCGCATATATATATATATATATATATATATATATCGCTCTCTCCCTCTTTCTCTCCTCGTTGGCATTCACGATCGTGCAAAACTGGCCGATTTTGTCTATTACCGAAATTTCTAATACGAGTTTATATGTTAATTAATGAACGAACGGCGAAAGGTCATCGTGATGGCTGCGTGTTCCATAACGTACAGCACTCACGGCGGCTCCGCCACAAATTAAAAAAAAAAAAAGTAATAACAAAACCCTGAGCTAAAGATGGAACTACATTTTTTTGTTCTCATAATTCGCCGTAACGTTTTTTGAAATAATTATATAGATCTTGTCCGAGCGTTTAGCCTCAACGAACGTCCCGCGAGTAAACTATATATATATATATATATATATATATATATATATATATATATATATTAAAAAATTTTACCAATTAGAATTTTTAAGATTTTTTTTTTATGATTATTATTTTTCATTTTGCTGGAATGGTGCGACGAAAAAAAAAATCGTGGCCAAAAATCGTTAAAGTTTAGATGGAATAGCCCATATGTGTGAGAGACCGATATATATATAGATATTCTATAACTATATATGCGACCCGAAAAAAATGGTGTATTTGATGTTAAAAAAAAAAATATTTAAATTCCATCTCAAAATAAATGAAAAAAAAGTACCAAAGAAATGATAAAGAGAATCGAAAACTTGTTGCAAACGATTGTCTCAATTAAATAAATAAAAATATTGTTATTATTAATATTGTTATGTAGACTCGTCGAATATATAGATATAAGTCTGTTTGAGTCTCAATAGGCATGTTTTAATTTCAATAAATTAATACAACATTTTTTTTTTAATTTCGCAACAATTGCAAAGTATAAATTGATGCCCTTTTTTAAAACGGCTATGGAACGATCGAATCGCCAACAATTATTATATCGTTTCAATTAATAAATTATAAACTATGTAGACGGTTATAATTTAAAACTTGTCGGATATATATTAAAGTTTTTGAGTTCAAACGATAGCTGCTAAATATTTCGGATGGACCTTTCTCCTTGAGGGACCAATATGGGAGGGAGAGAGGGAGGGGAGGGGTGAGAGTCGAGAGCGCGGGTGATGCCAGACACACATTCAGGAAGAAGAGAACGAGATTTATGCCACGACATAAAAAGAACGAGAAGCGAAGCGCTCCAGGTAAGTAGAGAAAGGTATATGTATATATATATATATATATATATATATATATATATATATATATATATATATATATATATATATAAAATAAAATAAAAATAAAATAATATAATAATATAAATATATATATATATACATCGACAATTTCATACCAAATTGACCATCTAAGATCTAGGTAGACAAACTTTGATATTATCGCTCAAACTCTTAACACGATTTTTTTTTCGATTTTTTTCTTTCATTTACGACTCGATGAAAAAATATGAGCCCGCATGAACGACTAAAAAATTTCATAATGAAATTTGTGAGATTTTTCAATTTTTATAAAAAGTTTTTGCATCATTGAAAATTCGTTTTGAAATATGCGATAATTAAATAATGGATGATTGAAATAATCTATGGAAGGAACTGAATGTTTTTTAGAGTTAAAAAAATATAAAGAATCGGCTAAATTTCAGAGGCTAAGGGGCTCAGAGTCAAAGGTCACGTTGGAATTAAATGCCCCATATATATATATATATCGTAGCTCTATATACATATATATGTGTATAGTAGATATGGAGTTAGTTTCGTCTCGGTAACCACCGTTAGCGAGACAAGAGAGAGAGAGAGAGAGAGAGAGAGAGCGAGAGAGAATCAGAGAGAAAGAGAAGAGACCCTGAGGGGATTTCGTATTCTTTTCAAGATCCATTCCATCAGGCATGTCATGTTTCATTTTATTATTTTTTTCGTTCCAAGACTTTCGGATCTTGGGGCCTCCTCGGCACCGTTCTCCAGCTTTTTTCGCCTTCGCCCTCTCCTATATGTACCGTGTATACAATATATATGTATATATATATATATATATATATATATATATACATACACACATATACATAAACATATATATATGCACACATATATATACATATATATATATATATATATATATATATATATATATATATATACATTAGGGGGCCGATGACCCCCTGCGCACTTCGCGCGCCAACCCCCCGATCCGCCACAAATGCTTTTTTTTTTCATCATCGAACCTTTCTACGGGAAAAGAGTCGCGAGACAAGAGAGAAAGAGTCGTTAAATTTTGTGGGTTAACCGCGAGACAAAGGACCCTGATGTAAAAAAAAAAAAACGACCAGCGCCCAAGAACGAAAAGGTAGACCTAGTTTTGAAATATTCCCGCTAGCGAGGAAGCAAAAGGGCTGTCCGGCTGTGGGGCATTCCGCCTAAAGTGCATAGATTTTTTGCCAAGGGAACATTTTCCAAAACCAAATTCAAATTAAAAATCAAAAAAAGCAGTCAAAAATAAATAACCGATAAAATATTTGTAAACCTTTTTTTATCGACTCTTAACTCTGCAAGTTCCATTCTCCCTCCCCTCAAAACAAAAAAACAATAAAATTTGCCAAAAGTTAAAAATCAAAAGTTGAATTTAAATCAATCAAGTAAATGCAATGATTTAAATTTAATATAAAAAATGTCTGACCCAAAGCTTTTTTTTCTAACACCCTCGGAAAAAAAATATATATATATAAAGCTCTGTTTATCGACTCTTAACTATTTAATTTCCATTCCCCCTCCCCTCAAACCAAAAAAACAATGAAATTTGCCAAAAGTTAAAAATCAAAAGTTGAATTTAAATCAATCAAGTAAATGCAATGATTTAAATTTAATATAAAAAATGTCTGACCCAAAGCTTTTTTTTCTAACACCCTCGGAAAAAAAAAATATATATATAAAGCTCTGTTTATCGACTCTTAACTATTTAATTTCCATTCCCCCTCCCCTCAAACCAAAAAAACAATGAAATTTGCCAAAAGTTAAAAATCAAAAGTTGAATTTAAATCAATCAAGTAAATG
The DNA here is from genome assembly GCA_963669185.1 of Dyspetes luteomarginatus. NCBI lineage: Eukaryota > Metazoa > Arthropoda > Insecta > Hymenoptera > Ichneumonidae > Dyspetes > Dyspetes luteomarginatus. The sequence goes on from OY769904.1 coordinate 3,259,189, forward strand.
CAATGATTTAAATTTAATATAAAAAATGTCTGACCCAAAGCTTTTTTTTTCTAACACCCTCGGAAAAAATCGTTATAAATTGTATCGAAATGCCCCATGTTACTATATACATCCAATCCAAACAATTTTTCGGCACATCCTGCAGTGACGACAAAAGAAACCGGTCAAGTCAAAATAATTCTGCTGGAATCTCAAAGATGGTTCGATGTACGAGATTCAAGTATATATATATATATATATATATATATATATATATACATATATATACATTGGCTAAGAGTATGTGGTCACTTACGATGCACACAAGATCATTATATTGTGTGTGTGCGTGTGTGTGTGAGTGTACACGCTCGCGAGAAAAGGTGGCTCACACCGAATGCGGCAATCCGGGAAGAGGGGGCTGAGGACACTTTCACTCTCACAGGTGTATGACCGAGAGAAGGTGCGCTCGCTCTACCTCGCTCGCAACTCACCAACTCCACACCGGTTGCGTATATATATATATATATATATATAGTACTTAAAGCCTTAAGGCAAATATATATATATATATATATATATATATATATATATATATACATACTGGGAGTCTTTAACACTGCCGGGGAAGGCAGTAATCGTGGTCGTTCCACAAAGCTCATGGCGGTTCTTCATCTTACCTCGCCTCGATCGCCTTTGCGCTCTTTGCCTTTAAATTTATACGCGAATATATATATATATATATATCAACAATGACCCGCTATAGATAACGGCCGCTTCGAACACGTGCTCGATATACATATCCACATTTATCTGCGTCCACCTATATATATACATCCCGCCCTCTTAATCCACAACTCTCCTACCCTATATATATATATATATATATATATTATTAATACATCGAGAACAAAACTGATTTATTCGATGAAAATTGAATTTATAATTCATATATCGAGGAATTATGCCTATTAATTTTCCCCTCAGATACATGAAGAATTTATTTCTGTGTTTTTAATGCTTTTCATATATGGTCACGAGGAGAGTATAAGTTAAATTATTAACTTTTTAATTCGTGTAGAAAATTTTTCTTTTTGCACTTTTTCTTTTTGCATTCGATAAAAAAATTTTTTTTGTAAGTTTCAAAGCCATTTTTATAATCTCGCGCTATGATGGAAAAATTTCTCCTTTTTTTGAGTCAACAATTATATTAAAAACTGTCTATTGGTCCTTTAATGGATTTTTTTTTTCCCATTGTTATGATTAGACATATACAGATACACAGACACGAGCACGCACACAAAACCGCTACGCGTAATGAAAGACGAAAAAAAAAGAAATGGTCGCACGTGCGCCACGTGTTCGGGTGACGGGCAGAGTAGAGCACGTGGTATTGTGCCTGAGGAGACTTTAATCTTGTTCTCGTTTACTGACGTCCTCCTGCCCTAAAGACTATAAGTAGAGATAATTCTAATGCGCGACGCAGTATACGCGGAGGGTTTCGATGCGCCCAACATCATGGTCACGAGAAGCGAACTATGCCATAGAATTATTAAACGACTTATGTACTTAGTATATATATACTATACTATATATATATATATATATATATATATATATAATTTTTTTTTTATTCGATTTAATTAATGAATTTTTTAATATTTTCCTTTTTTTCAATATTCAATTTTATTAATTATAATCGTTTGAAATTCTATTATAATTTTTCCAATGTCATATCGTCATGTTGAATATATTAATGATTATTAAATCCGGCGAGAGAGTCTTTTTATTATATCGTCTCGAGAAAATAATCACTAGATGAAGTAAAGTCTGTAATTTTGAGTTCTCGAGTCTGCGATTAAGTCTCGTAACTGCAAAGACTCGTTTAAACGGATTATATACATATTTGCCAATATGATCGAGGTGTTTTAGCAAACTCGATTGTATGAACAAGTGGAGACGTAGAGATAAAGACTGAGAGTTATCATCGTGCATAATTTAGAATCGATATAACTCGTACCGCGAGTTAAATCTCATATATATATATATATATATATATATATATATATATATGAGATTATAGTGGGATGGGATATATATATATATATATATAAGATTATAGTGGGATGGGATATATGAAAATCATATTAAAATGGCAAAAGAAAATCATCAAAAAATCATTTATATTATAAAATAATTAACGGACTTGTCCCCAATTATAGTTTCAGCAGAATTATATCACAAATTAATTTTCGTTTATCAGTGATTCCATCAATTATTCATATTTTCTTAATCATATTCTAGTTTAACTATATTTTTATATTTTTATTTATAATCGAAGCTGCCAACAAATATTTGTCCCGTAAGCTTTGAAATAAAAGGATCGATGGGTTTATCTCCTGTTACGAAAAATACTCGAATATGCCACTCGTGAGCATTGTGAGCCCAAAATGGATTTTTATAATATTGCAAGGGCCACCTGAAGTATTATTTCTCGCTGCTTTCGAAAAAAAAACACATTCAGCGAGAAGAAATGAGCGAGAAAAGAGAGAGAGAGAGAGAAAGAGAGAGAGAGAGAAACAAAGAGAGACAATGTGCGAGAGTACATGGAAGGGAGAACGAGAGCGAGAGAATGAAGAGGTCAATGAACCGCATGAATGTTGCCTCTCGACTGTTTGCCAGGTTGCCTCTGTACCTCTCTCTCTCTCTCTCTCTCTCTCTCTCTCTCTTGTTCCCTGTCCAGTTAAGAGCACTCGAGTTGGCTATGCACGTAAGTAGTACCGAAATATATATATACAGCATCTCGATATTTTCTGCATACATATATTGCATGTTTAAAATCATAAGAGCTTATACGATCCGTATAAACATTGAATATACGCCCTTATGATTTTAGCCACGAAATATATAATTATATATATATATATATGTATATATTTACAGCAATTACAGCAACACAAAGTTGTGTTGAACGACATGGACAGGCAGAACGAAGCTTCTCCTTGTCAAGAGTAACATATATATATACATATATATATATATATATATATACAAGACAGGAGACCACGGAGCGGGCAACCGGCCCACAAGAGCCCAGAGAGGCCCCTCTCGGTCCCCAGTGGGTCAGTGGTTCACGAGAAGGGGAACCCCCGTGAGCATATTATATAGAGAGGCTCTCGCGAGGAAGAGCTCTCCTTCTTCGCGCTCATCTCGCACATTATTAGTGATGCGAGTTTAAATTGTGATGAGAAAACGATCGCGCTAAAATCACGCCTGATGGACCATATAAACATAAATTGTCGATTTGGTCATGTGACAATCGTATAAAAAAAATAAGAATTTTTTTCAGATCGCTCCAGATCAAATGGACAATAATTTATCAACAAAATAATTTTTTTTTTCCATTATTTTACGGTAAAATTTGAACAATTGGAAAATTATAGTGTAATTTTAATTAACGTTAATTTTGCATCGCTGCGATAGGCATGAGTCTTCCACATATATATATATATATATATATATAGTTCGAAGCGTCCATGGAACCATTAGAGTTGGATTTTTGTCTGCGCAAATTCTTTGATTTTTCTAAATACTCGTATTAAAGGAAGTTGAATTATGACTTTGGAGTTAAATCACACTGAATATTTTACTAAATTCTTTATATCATTTAATAAAAATGGAAATAACAATAATATAAAATATATATATATATATGCGGGCATTAAAGTAGATAAATGGCTTTTGACTGCGAACCCTTGCGAGATTTATTTTTTTTTCTTACCCTTCGCGACGCGGAAATACTTTTCTCTCTATATACATAGCGCTATCTGTTTAATTTTTATGAAATAATTTTTGGACTCTATGTGGTCACTTTTTTTCCTGCTAATAAATAAGAAAAAACAAAAAAAAAAAAAAAAACAAATTCATTAAAATCGGTTGGTCTGTCGAAAAAATTAAATTTTTATCTTGTATAATTTCAATTCGATCGGATTCAATTGTTGCCCTAAATTTAAAAAATTACTCTGTTACATGATTAATTAAATGAGAAGCTGAAAAAAAATTCAATAGGAGTGGGCGCATATATATATGTATATATATATATTATGTATATATTATATTATATATATTATTTATTTATATATATATATATATATATATATATATATATATATATATATAAAATGCTCGATACTTTAATGTAAAAGTATCGTTTGTACAATCGCAACTCGAAGCCCACAAGCACACATCGCGAGGATCGTAAAGCAGGATAAAAGCAGGTTAACTGTTATATTGCTAAAAATATCCATGCTCTGTTGGTGTTGTGCTTGTTGGTGCTGTTTGGCCACCTCCGCCCTGTTCTCTGGACTTGGAAATGATACGCGTCGTATATGTATTCCATCTCGTTTCTGAGAGCTCCCTTCTCGCCTAACTCACTGTTAACACGAAACTCCATATATATATATATATATTTCGCCTCCGCCTCTTTCGCCAGCCTCATTCTCTACCTCCATTTTTCTTCGCCCCCGCACAATTTTCGCCTCGTTCGAGAATACGCGATGCACTTTATGTGTAATTGCGCTTGTGCACCAAGATGCATTTAATTTTCTCCCGTCGGTTAAATTTCTACATTACGTTTTTTTTTTGTACTTTAGTACTTATTTAGTCAAAGCTAATTATCAAATTTTAGGATTCGTTTAAATTTGGCATATAATTAAATCGGTATATATATATATATATATATATATATATATATATATATATATATATATCGAACCAAGGCAAAAAAAAAATCAGTAGAGAAATGTTGTTTGACAAAATGGCGGTGCTGATATGTCGCAATATAACGCCCTAAGCAGCTAAAAATTTCGATTTAAAGGGCAATGTGAAGAGAATGTGGCAACTTCCTCGCGACGACCCACGTAATGAAAAAGAAAATTTTTAATTTTCTAGATATTTCCGAATAATGTATGAATATGTCCAACCAAAGTTTGGAAATTTGGCTATATCATTGCGTCTATTAATAAATAAAAAAAAAAAATTCCCTTCCTCTCGGACATTCATCGATATTGGAACATTCACCTCGAAAATTTGAGCTTCATTACATTCATGAGAAATTTTTCTATCCACCAGTGGATTATTAATGAAAAATGCATTTACCTCATTACAAATTTTTATGTATTCTCCTTGTGAGTTGATCCAATTTTATCATTTTTTTTTTTCTATCACAGTCTCAGACTTGTTAAATGAAAAATTATAGAATTTATCGATTATAGAATATAAATTATAGAATAATTATAGAATTATAAAATTATAGAATAATTCGATGACTCATCAGGATAGTGATATTCTTGCCTAAAGATTGTTTCTCATTAAATCGAGAAAGAAAGAGAGACTGGCTGAATAAAGAGAAGGGGTATTACGGCAAAATGATCGAATGTCAATGAACTCGAAAACTTAATGACGCGCAAAGAGAAACATTTAACTAATCTCGGTCAACTTAAAATTTCTAGATCTAGACTCCCTAGCAATTTTTTCACGTAAATCATCGAATTTCGTTACATATTATCAAAATAATTGAGCGCATCAATTTTTAATTCCAGATATTTAATTTGTTTTTTTTTTTCACATATAAAATAAAATAAAATAAAATATAAAAATGAATTAGGCAACAAAATTTCTTTTTCTCGATTACTCATTGTCTCACCTTTTTTAAATTAACGTATCTAATTCAACTTATTCATCAATTTTATCCATCAATTATCACACTCGAGCAAAATTCGCACCGTTTGAAAATTAAAGAATAATGGGGAAAAAAAAAAATAATAATAAAGAAAGAAAAAAAAAAAATTGGATTCGACTAAGACACACGTCTCAATATCGCGATTATTATTATTATTATACGGCAATAAGTCATTAACCGATGTGTATGCACGATTCATTCAACCTTTTCACCGCTCAGTTTAGAATTAAGTGCGCTGCGTTAGTCTCTCGCTCGATGCTGATTGCGCGAATGAAAGCACGAGAGCTACTCGCGCCACATGCTGCGAACACTTAAAGAGCATAAGCCAGCGATCGAGCGAGAGGGATACCACCGGCCCAAGATCGTTGACCCGACACGTGCAATTGCCGCACGTGTGCGAGAACGCGTACTCGTTTTATTTACGTAGGAGAGAGAGAGAGAGAGAGAGAGAGAGAGAGAGAGAGAGAGAGAGAGAGAGAGAAAGATCAACAAAAGCAACTACACGAGTGCAATTCGTATTAGCAAATTTTTTACTAAGTTAACGAAATAATTTTTCGCCACGAAAAATTATACCGAAAAAAATATTTTTTCAATGGAGTTTGGAGCGAAAAATGTACATACGTACTATATCGATCAGTAGACATATGCGATATACAGGAAAATCGACCAAGCTCTAATCCGTAAAATTTTATCCAACTATTTGATCTCCCATTAAAAATCATTTTATTTAAGGATCGAAAAAAAAATGAAAATATTATGTATTTTTTTAGGAAAATCATACAAGGAATGTAAAAAATTTGGTCTAAATTGAATAGACAATTTTTTTTTTTGCTAAATGGAAATAAATATTTCGCGCAAAAATACACACGGAGATGAAATTGGTGGCGGAGGGGTAGGGAGATTTTTTTTTTTTAATCGGCTCGTTTTTTTTGCTAAATGGCTGAATGGAAATAAATATTTCGCACTCGCGAATACGAGCCAAAAATACACACGGAGATGAAATTTGTGGCGGAGGGGTAGGGAGATTTTTTTTTTTTAATTAGCTCGTTTTTTTTGCTAAATGGCTGAATGGAAATAAATATTTCGCACTCGCGAATACGAGCCAAAAATACACACGGAGATGAAATTGGTGGCGGAGGGGTAGGGAATTTTTTTTTTTTTTAATCGGCTCGTTTTTTTTGCTAAATGGCTGAATGGAAATAAATATTTCGCACTCGCGAATACGAGCCAAAAATACACACGGAGATGAAATTGGTGGCGGAGGGGTAGGGAGATTTTTTTTTTTTAATTAGCTCGTTTTTTTTGCTAAATGGCTGAATGGAAATAAATATTTCGCACTCGCGAATACGAGCCAAAAATACACACGGAGATGAAATTGGTGGCGGAGGGGTAGGGAGATTTTTTTTTTTTAATTAGCTCGTTTTTTTTGCTAAATGGCTGAATGGAAATAAATATTTCGCACTCGCGAATACGAGCCAAAAATACACACGGAGATGAAATTGGTGGCGGAGGGGTAGGGAGATTTTTTTTTTTTAATTAGCTCGTTTTTTTTGCTAAATGGCTGAATGGAAATAAATATTTCGCACTCGCGAATACGAGCCAAAAATACACACGGAGATGAAATTGGTGGCGGAGGGGTAGGGAGATTTTTTTTTTTTAATTAGCTCGTTTTTTTTGCTAAATGGCTGAATGGAAATAAATATTTCGCACTCGCGAATACGAGCCAAAAATACACACGGAGATGAAATTTGTGGCGGAGGGGTAGGAAGATTTTTTTTTTTTAATTGGCTCGTTTTTGGGGTAAATGGCTGAATGGATTTTAAATGGACCTTCATGCTGGAGAATTCAATATGCTCTATACACGTGTCTGCGCTTAATTTTTCATCGAATCTCTTTGACAATTGATAGAACAGCGTTTTGTATATATATACAGACGAGTGTGTATGATTAACAGTAACGGATTTCTAACACAGTTATATTCGTTTAGGTTTTACATAGCCCATGGCAGGAGATTGTGGTGATTCGGTCAGGCGGAACGTTGAATACGTCTGTATGAGAGAAAAATCTCTCTCTCTCTCTCTCTCCTTCTCTCTCTCTCTCTCTCTATTTCTCTCTCTCTCTCTCTCTCTCTCTCTCTCTCTCTCTCTCTCTCTCTCTCTATTTCTCTCTCTCTCTCTATTTCTCTCTCTCTCTCTATTTTTTCTCTCTCTCTCTCTCTCTCTGTCTCTCTCTCTCTCTCTCTCTCTGGTCGTTTTTTTTTACTTGTCTAATGCCTTCGTGTACTATTAATAAAACGACGAATATGGTACTTGGTGATGAAGCCTATAAAAATTCAATAGGAACAACATTCCCGATTTGCAACGGGCGGCGACCAGCCACCTACTGCCCCCGGCACTCTATGGGAAGTAAAAAAAAAAAAAAAAAAAAAAAAAAAAGCAAAAGCAAAAGCAAAATAAAAAAAAAAATTAATAAAGAAAGAAAGAAAAAAAAAAAAAGCAGCACTCAGACCAGTGTGCTGGATACGTCGATCTAAACCTCTCTGTGTGTTTCATTAAAGCGAGTACCACGATAAATTGGTGATAAGGGGGGGAGGGCGGGTGGAAATGAGGGTCAAGAGAAAAATTACGGTATCAGCGTCATCACAGCGCGTCAAGAGTCTCCGCGTAAAATGAAAGTAAAAGTTGTTCTAATTTCTGAGAAACATCGAAAATAAAAACTGTCC